>JAXIVD010004902.1:17500-30000 GCA_036785275.1 Cancer borealis | reverse complement strand
CATAATAAAATGTATTTAGATTCTAAACAACTGAAAAAGGTATACATTTGTATTGATCATAAATTCTATTTTTCACAAATTGTTTCTCCAAAAATGTGAGAGTAATTAAGACAATTATCAAAACTTTAGATAGAACTTTTTAGGCTTAACACTATTGGTTCTATGAAGTTTACTTTACTCTGTGTATTTATGTTATTGTTGTTCAAGCTGTTATTCCTGTTGCCGCTGCTACATGAACACCTGCGTCCAAACCTTGTTCACTGAAATTCATTTTTTCTTGGATTTGTGGAGATATGTTTGCAATAATGAAGTTTATATATCACTTCAGCATTTGTTGTTTCAGCAGACAAACCTTAAATTTTGTTCACAGCTACTTGATTGTTTTTGCTCCAATGTTCAAATATTTATTATATGGTCGATTTCTTTCCTTCCTGTGACGTATGTGCTTACGTTATTTTGTCATCCATATGTGAACAAAAAAAGAAAGGTGGGCATACGAAAGATTCTACTCTGCGTTGATTTATCTAAAAATCTTCCATAGCGTCAAACAGTATCACGCTTCTCCAATAGTCACATATGCTTTCTGCACATATGTATGTTGAACCAAAACCGTAGACACGTGAAAACTTTTATATATTTCAAAAAGGAAACGTTGCCATGTAGAGGCTTAGCATCGTCACTATATTTTTCGACCAATTTCCCAGGCTGTTGAGACGTGTGTTTGTGTGTGTGTGTGTGTGTGTGTGTGTGTGTGTGTGTGTGTGTGTGTGTGTGTGTGTGTGTGTGTGTGTGTGTGTGTGTGTGTGTGTGTGTGTGTGTGTGTGTGTGTGTGTGTGTGTGTGTGTGTGTGTGTGTGTGTGTGTGTGTGTGTGTGTGTGTGTGTGTGTGTGTGTGTGTGTGTGTGTGTGTGTGTGTGTGTGTGTGTGTGTGTGTGTGTGTGTGTGTGTGTGTGTGTGTGTGTGTGTGTGTGTGTGTGTGTGTGTGTGTGTGTGTGTGTGTGTGTGTGTGTGTGTGTGTGTGTGTGTGTGTGTGTGTGTGTGCGTGCGTGTGTGCGTGTACGTGGCGCTAACACAACACAACCACTGGTGTGTGTTTATAGTCTGATGGACGCTGATCCACCCCAACAAATTTGCTTCCCATCCCCCTGTGTTTCTTCTCCTTTCATTCCTAACCAATACTTTCCTTTACACACGTACCCTTCACATAACATATCAAAACATTAAATAACTTGTTAGGAAAAGATACATGAGAAAAAAGTAAAATGTATCCCTTTACAAGCAGAATCGATAAAAATTGAGGAAAGAATCTAATAACAGAGAACTGGAAGGAAAATTGGGGGAAAAAAAAGTTGTTTGCCTCTTCCCGACGGAGACCCAGCTGGCGCCGAGACATCCATCCAGTGGTAATCTCCGCCTGAGTTTTATAGCCACTGAGGCCCCGGTTGTCCTCCCTGACCCACGGCAGAATGCGGATATTATAGTGGCCCAGACTCTTAGCATTTCTCTCCTTGCCTCTTCACCTCCAGTTCACCCATCTCCATGTTAGCCATTTCCTTCTTTTCATCCCTCCCTTAATATTTCCATATCATTTTGTGTGCAGTTATATATATATATATATATATATATATATATATATATATATATATATATATATATATATATATATATATATATATATCTTTTTTCCTCTTGTTCTTTCTCTATGTGTGTGTTTTCCATTATTTTCGTCGTTACCCTTCCTTTTAATTATCTTTCCTTACATGTCTCCTCCTATTGACCTTCATATTTCCCCTTCATCTAGCCCCTTCAACATTCTTTCTCCCCCCTTATGAACCATAATCTACTTTCCCTCACTCTTTTTATGCCATAACCGTTCTTCCCCTTATCTTCCTCTTCCCTTCTCATTCCTTTCCCTCATTTCATCAACCCAGTCTTCGTACATTTTTCGCTCTGCCTCCATTTTGTTCATTGAAAATTGTCTTATTCAACATATTTAGAATAATTATAGAAGCATAATGGAATAATTTATTCATCAAAATACTACAAAGCTCAAGAAATTGTAATGCTTGTTAATGTAGCCTCGCCCCACTAGTAGTAAAAGATGGAATAAGTTAAATACGGGACGTAGTAACCGGCGCACAGTTTGAGAATCACTGTTATACGCTCTACTGTGACTTTACACTACAATATATCTCTCTCATGTTTCTGAGCTGTAATCTTTCTATGCTTTATTTTCATCTGTTATCACTCCTGTTTAATGTTACTAACAGGTACGATATATTTCGATAACAATAAGACCAGGTTTTAGTATTTATGCGATATACTTTCTCACTCGTACTTGGAGCGTAATGGAGATTTAGAGGCGGCAGTGAAAGATGGATTAGCTAAGTGTCAGAAAAGCAAAAGTGTTAATTTATATGCAGAATATTTATGGATGTTCGTGCACAAGGCAAGAAATTAGAGGAAGTAGATGCCAGGCACGATGTTTGCCATCTCCGTGGTGCCATTTCGTGCATGACGAGAATGAGTCCGCATCGCCACACTTATTCCCGCGACATACACGTGGACGGACAGTAACGCCGCCTCGTCTCCGGCCTTTAGGAGAGCTGTCAACCGCAGGGATGATCTGTCGCTCTGTTTCCGGTTGAGAGGATGGGACATAAGCCGCCTTTTTTCCACTCTGTTGGATCATTCCATCAGGAGAAGCTCATAAGGATCTGTACTTGTTGGCGGATACAACTGCTTTTAGATTCATATGAATGTTTCAAAATTCAGTTGATATTTTATGGTATGGTATTCAGACTGCAAAAATAGTTAGTTTGATTATCGTTGCTGTATTTGTTTTGCATTAATGTGCAGTCTATCTTAATACTTCATTAATATAGCACACAGCTCACCCGGGCCTCTGCATCTAACCATTTATGTTAGTCAATAAAGTAGCAATAAACACTGTAACTCAAACACCAGTCATCTATCTTCCTTAGAATTTAAGGTATGAGGACTATTATCCACCATTAGTTCAAAAGTCGAGATAACTTAATTGAGCGCCGGGGCAATGGAAAATGGTAGTGTACTACTTCACTTTGCTTTACCTTGCCTAACGCATCAAAAAGGATGGGCGTTAATGGTGGTGTAAAGGAGAAAAAGCAGCGAGTGTGGAAGACAGGGTGAGGGAGCGACGGAAGTGAGGGAAGACACGAGTGGCTGAGCCTCAACGAGCTGACACCTGTTGTCACCTGACCATTGTTGGCTGCGAATTTATTTTACTGTTTTGAATTCAATGTTTTCCATATATTCTTTTTCCTTGGCACTTGCAGTGTTCAAAGTGTTTTTTTTGTGTGTTCCCAAACATACTGCCACCAACCACCACTTTCACCACCATCCACCAAAACCACCACCACCACCACCATAATTAAGGTCGAACATATTTTCCCCATTTTACTCTGAAAATATTACTCCTACAGGAAAAATGCATAGGTACAAAGTTATGGGTCTCGATAACATCTACCGGTTGTTGTCGTTACCTTTCCAATAACTCACTCATACCTTTAGAGAAAATTAAAGTTTTGTGAAAAAAATATATCTACTTTTTTCCATTTTTACATCTATACTTGCATTCCAATTTCATTTCACTATAACTCAAAAGACCGGGTGTTTCCTGCTCCTACTTTTATATTCCATACCTATTTCACGTATGCCTCATAGATTTCAAGTTATTTCAAATAATATTACTTATGAAAAAATTATAAGTGTACCCTAGGAAATTTCATAAAAATGTTGACACCTCTGAATCTCATGAAAATAATCTGGTCTTAATTTTCTAATAACTATAAAATCAAACTATTTTTTACCATTTCTTGCTAAATAAGAATATTGAAATAACCATTTTTTAACTTTACTGATTGATGCTGGTCTCCTACAACAAAAATACATGGAGTTTACCTATCCTACATCTATACAATTTAGTGTTTTAATGTTATTTGGTTTCCCTTTCTATAACTGTAAATAAGATAACCTCTCCTAAATCTACACATAACTGTAACTACATCTACACCTTTGTTGGAGCTTTGCCCTCGAAACAATGTGAATAATGAACTCATTTAAGTGCCTTTAACGGCATGAGTAACTATACACTGGACTCTTGGTTTGATTATATATGTTACTTCAAATAATACACAAAATATCATTATCTCTTAGGTAAAAAAAAAAAAAAAGCAACAATCTAAACGTGGCTTCCATGCAATATCGAATCCCTGTATTGCAACTCTCTGCTTCCTAGAAATGACATCGGAATGTTTGCCGTTAAAGTCTCGATTAAGAAAAATGCAGTGGAAAAAAAACAAAATACAAACGTGTCGGAAATTAAATCCACTTCTCTACCGCAAAACTCTTACATCTCCCTCCTCCCTTTCATACCCGTTTTCCTCTCTCCATCTATTATTTCTCCTCCTCCTCCTCCTCCTCCTCCTCCTCCTCCTCCTCCTCCTCCTCCTCCTCCTCCTCCTCCTCCTCCTCCTCCTCCTCCTCCTCCTCCTCATTTAGGACTGATATTATAGTAACTCAATAAAGTTTAAGCAGCAGAAGGGTGAGTGAATAGGAAGGATTGATGTCTGCCATCCTTCGGTACATATGTCGATAAAAGAGGAAGAGGAGGAGGGAGAAGAGTATAATGAGGATGGGGAGGAAGAGCAAAATGAAGAAGGGAGAGGGAGAAAGGTAAGAAAATGAAGCAACAGAGGAAAGGGAATAACACAACGCAATGGAGCACTGTCTATTTAGCTTTACAAGATAGGCAAGCACAGAAAGATTTTAAAGCCTTATAATTCTATGTAACTCCAAAATAAATCTAAAGGTAAGAGACAAAAATTAAGTGAAGCAATTTTCCTACCTCTTTCCCTCCTAAATCTCATAGTAATTTCTCGGTATCTCTGATGTTTGACGCTGTTAACATCAGTGCACCACCATGCCTCTCATCGTCCTTGAATGCAGTTGAAAAAGAAATATTTATGCTGTTTTAGATTAGTAAACATTGATTAGAATAACTGCAGGTAAATCATCATGTTCTTCATCCTGTAATTAGATGTTCGCTTCACATATTTTCCTTAAAAGTCTTGTTTTCAGTTTGTTTGTTTTTTGTAAATTTTCTGAGCTACTAAAGATCATAAGAGAGAAAGAGACCGGTTGAACTAATATGTACGTAGAAAAATACATGTTTACTAATAATTACCTGTACTGTTTACCTTTGAGCGTCAGTGGAAAATGTATTCAACGCACCAAAGTTCCAGAAAGAGATATCATGTAATTGTGTTTCCAGTACCATTAACTTGCCAATATAAAAGAGAGAACTTCAGTGTGTTCCAGTGTGAATTTTCTCAAAAGTTTGATATTTTACTTTCTTTGTAATAATTGCCTTCTCCCATCTGCGAAACCTCATGCTACACAAACTAATTAAGGGAATGGCGATGCGAGTAGAGAGCTGAGAGAAGGAAGGGTCGAGCGAAGCTTGGGGAGAGGAGGGGAGTAACTGAATGACAGCCCGAAAAAATATTTATTCAACAAAATAACTTTTTGTACGACTGTATATATATACACACACACACACACACACACACACACACACACACACACACACACACACACACACACACACACACACACACACACACACACACACACACACACACACACACACACACACACACACACACACACACACACACACACACACACACACACACACACACACACACACACACACACACACACACACACACACACACACACACACACACACACACACACACACACACACACACACACACACACACACACACACACACACACACACACACACACACACACACACACACACACACACACACACACACACACACACACACACACACACACACACACACACACACACACACACACACACACACACACACACACACACACACACACACACACACACACACACACACACACACACACACACACACACACACACACACACACACACACACACACACACACACACACACACACACACACACACACACACACACACACACACACACACACACACACACACCAGTGACGAAGTGCAGGAAAAGCCGAATGGAGCATGAGAGTTTGATAAAGGATTGTGGATTCGGATTCAACTGGAATACAGTGTGAGAGCTAGGAACATAAATGGAGGTCGGGAAGGTTCGAGAGGAGAAGAAGAGAAAGGGAAATGGGAGGCAAAGGGAGAGAAGGAGAAGCAGCAGGAGGAGGAGGAGGAGTCATAAGGGTGACTACGAGGAGGAGGAGGAAAACAACGGTGCTTTTCGTTCGCCACACTCCATCTTTAAGCCAGTCACCCGCCCCTCCACCGACCCACTGTTACACACACACGCACACACACACACACACACACACACACACACACACACACACACACACACACACACACACACACATACACACATACACACTGTCATGCCCCCACTCCAACAACAAACTTTTCCTTCTCCTCTCGTTCTTGACGTTACACTTTAAAGGCCAATTAATTTAAAATGAATGAGGAGGAAACTTAATTACCAGGTTCAAAAGGGGGGTTTCAGAAATAAAGTTAAAAAAAACACAAGTAAACAAACTACACTAGATTTATTTACAAGTTAATATTTATATACACAACGGAAATTCAATTCAAAAGATGATCTGTCTACCAGAAGGGTAGTTAATTACATTGAAAGTAATTAATTAAAAAGAGAAACAAATACAAAAATACACAAGATCACGAGTATTCTACAATAACCACAACAACACAAACACAAAACAAATAAACACCAAACACATAAACACCAAACACCTAAGTTAATTGATTGAGACACGGGTCGGGAAATATAAACACAACCACAAACACAAAAACCCAACACATAAACCAAACACATAAACCAAACACAAAACAAACACACACAAAGAAATAAATATTATAATTGGAGAGAGAGAGAGACGAGCCAGAGTAAAAATACTCAAATACCCAAACTTATTTCACTCCCTTACGTTACTAAAACAATCCCCCGCTCAAACAAGGGAAGAAAAATAGATGATGGGTAATTAAAAATGCGCGAAGCAACCCCAAACAAATACCCACATCAAAACCCAATAACGTAAGAAGAAAAGTTAACGGTAAAAACACACAACACCGGCTTCACTCTCAATCTCCAATTAAAACGAAATAATACTCACGCCATACCTCCGACACAACCTGTACCCTCTGCTCGGTGACCTGAAATATACTGTGTCGGCGCTGGGTCATCCGGGCTTATATATAGGGGGGTACGCGACTCACCCCACGCTTACCCAGTACCCGTGGTGTGAAATAAACACTATACAAAGGAATCTACCCTATAACTTATCTAACGCAACATTATCTTTACGTTAAAACATAGCAGATGAAAATACAAATATATAGCCGAAATTACAACACGCTCGCTCTCTTAACAACAATGTTAGAGCTAAAAAGTATAGAACGGGTTGTAACGCTATATAAACTATCCTTAAAATTACAATAAAAATATAATAACCTTAAATTAAAATAGCAGTTCCCAAAATAAAACATAATAGTGGAAATATACAACTTTCTTCATCTCCATCGCGTCACAGACGATGCATGAGATAATCACTGCATTCACCGTTTCACATCTCCTTCTTCAAATTTATACAAAACAATTTAACAGCATATTTATAAAACTAAGCTTAACATAACAAAATTAACAAAAAATATGTGACCAGGCCATGCAACACCGTTTCACTCTACAAGATGTGGTTCTAGGCCAAGTGAGGTCAGGAAAGGTCCCCTCGCGGTCACTTTCTCTTAAGCCGCTTCCCCCCCTTCACCTCACTCAACCCCTGTTCCACACCTCACACATCAAAAACGCTGGCATACACACAAAAATAACTATGACTCCATTAATGTCTTAAGTCACTTCGTGACAGTCCTCCCTACCAAAAAAAAAAGAAAATGGGCGGGGGAGAAAGATACCGCACATTTTCTTTAGCTGGAGACAACGTGCAAAAAAAAAATGGACTATTAAAGTTCTGAAGGAACAAAACAAAACTAGCGTTGTGGAGAGCATTGCCAAAAGAAAAGAAAACAGTTCAGCTGGTTCAGACACGGGTAATAGCACAACAGGGCGTATAAAGCCCATATGCAACATGGCGTCAATCTCCTTTTGAATGAGCGGAACCTGTCGAGGGTGTACTCGGTAAGGTGACTGCTTAACAGGCTTCGCTCCATCAACGTCTATGTCATGGACTACTTTCGTAGTCCGCCCAGGGCTGTCCTTAAAGACCTCAGGGAACTGGTCCAAAACAGCGAGCACACTGGAGCGCTGCTCCGCTGTCAAATGGTCCAGCTCCTCCTGCAAGGCGGCTCTCGCAGCCCCATTCTCCTGCCACGCCCCTACTGAGGACGTCGACAAGGTACTGGCCACGGCCGTTTCCTCCTCCTCTTCCTCAACAGGTATGCAAGGACCTGAGAGACAAACGGGAGTGCCAGATAGGCCTCCCGAGGAAGAGTCGACAAAGCCCTTAAGCATGTTTACATGACATAAACGCTGCTGGCGACGACGACCTGGGGTAGACACCACATAGTTGGTATCACTCACCTTCTTGTGCACCTCGAACGGTCCCTGAAACTGGGCTTCAAAAGGATCCCCCCGATGCGGCAAGAGTACTAAGACTCTGTCGCCTGGAGAAAATTCCCGTTGCACTGCTCCCTTTCCCTTGTCAAACCAATGCTTAGCACGGGTTTGACTCTCAAGATGTTCGGCTGCCAACTGCCAACAACGTAAAAGCTTGTGCCTAACCCCTCCTATCCACTCCAACAAGCTGAACTCTCTCTGGTCTGCTCCCAACAACGACTCCTTAATATGGGTCAGAGGACCTCTCACCTGGTGGGCAAATATTAATTCGAAAGGACTGAAACCAGTACTCTCTGAAGGGGAGTCTCTCAAGACAAACAAAACGTAGGGAAGATTGTCATCCCAGTCAGTATCAAACTGAAGGGCAAACTTGTGCAGGATGCTTTTCAGAGTTTGGTGGCTACGCTCCACCACACCTTGAGTCTGGGGGTGGTAAGGACTGCTCACGGAGTGCTTAATTCCTAGAGACTTATAAAAATCATTAAAAATCCTACCACAAAAATAGCTAGCACCATCTGTCTGCACCTTACATGGGACTCCGAAAAAAGAAAAAAACATTGTTAAATTTCTACTAATTGCCTCCGCTGTAATCCTTCTAAGAGGTACAGCGTTAACATACCTCGAGGCTGCGTCAACCATGGTGAGGAGATACTCATTCCCTCTCTTGGTTTTCTTTAGTGGACCAACGACGTCCACTTGGATGGTGGTAAATGGTTCCGGCAGGTGAGGAACCTTGACCAGAGGAACCGGTTTGATTTTCTGGTTCGGCTTCCCCATGCGTTGGCATATCAGACACTCCTTGCAATGCCTGGCCACCTCTGCCCGAATCCCTGGCCAGAAGTACAAACGGGTTAACTTCCCGAGCGTCTTCCTGACCCCCAAATGTCCGGCAAAACGTCCATCATGGGCCACCTCCAGCAGGGCCTGACGGTACTGGATCGGCACCACCAGTTGCTCCACTGAGGCCCACGCGGCATCCTCCTTCTGGAAAGTGGGCGGCAGCCACCTCCTAAACAGTACCCCCTCTTTAAGGAAGTACATGGTAGTCGGCGCGACATCCCTCTGCTGCGTCAGCGCCTGCTCCATCATGGTCGTCAAACTCTCGTCCTCCCTCTGCGCGGTGATCAAGGCCTCCCTTCCCTGGCGCACATTACCTGAGGACAAACAAGGACCGGCCGAAAGAGGCTCGGCAAACAGGGATGAAATATTGAGGTCCCCGACCTCGTTACCTTGGGTAGAACTCTGGGAAACTGGGGGTTCTGGAGTTTGGGCGGCGTTACTCATGCTGCGTGTCACAGCACAAAAGGGAAAAACTTGGGGCATATTGGCCTCCAGTTGTTCCAAATCTGCGGAGGCACTAGGCTCTTCCTGCAGGACCAGAGGAAGGGTTCCTCCCATTCTTTCTCCGGCCAAATCATTGCCTAAAATGATGTCCACCCCTTTTACGGGCAACTCAGGCAAAATCGCAACTGGAGCCTCACCCTTAAAACAGTCAGAATCTAAAAAGATCCTGACCAAAGGTGCCGAATTACGGCCCCCAATGGAAGACAAGATTACCCATTCTCCTGTCTTCCCTCCAGTAACCACCCCTGCCCTAAGTAAGGTCTGTAAAGCCCCCGAGTCTCGGAGAACATTCACGGGACGAGTTACCCCGCCACCGGTTACAGACCCCCTCGAAACAAAAGCCTTATATCCAGCGTCCGGCTGGATCGCCTTGTCTCCAGTAGTAGTGAAGTGTCCTCCCTCTCCTGGAGTAGGGAGCACACAACCCACTGTCATTGTCTCCACCTCCGGGGACTTTTGAGTGGCCAACACTGCCTTCGCCGGCTCCTTAGGCTGGAGCCTGCGCCAGCAATAGTCTGCCTTATGTCCGGTCTTCCCACAGAACGAACAATTAAATATTTCCCTCTGCCGACCTGGCGACGCGGGCTTCGAAATACCCTTGCCTTGATGGGGAGAGTCAAGAGGGCGCTGGTGCGCTCCCTTCCCTTTATGTTGGGGGAAGCTGGATCCCCCACCACCTGGACGGGAAACAGACATGTAGCTGTCTTTCTTGGCTAAGGCATAGTTGTCTGCTATGGTAGCAGCTTCCTCTGCCGTGGTGATGTTTCTCTGAGCCAAGTGAGATGTTACGTCCCTGTCCACGACCTGTACAAATGCCTCAATCAAAACTAACTCTACTAGCTGGTCATAGGACTCTGCGTTCTTCGACCGGCACCAACTCACAAAAGCCTCACGCTTCGCCCTAGCCAACTCCAAATGGCTTTGTTCAGGGTTCTTTCTCAGAGCCCTAAACTTCTGCCTATAAGCCTCAGGCACCAGAGAATAAACCTGAAGGACCTGCTTTTTAACCTTTTCATAGGAGCAAGCGTCCGTATCACTCAGCGCCATATACGCTTTCAGTGCCTTACCCTTGAAGCTTTGCTGCAAGAGCAAGGTCCACTGATCTCTGGGCCATGAGAGACGAATGGCAAGCCTCTCGAAACTGTTGAAGAAGGTGTCTACACACCCTTCATTAAAAGTGGGTATAAGCCTAATGGCCTTCCCCAAATCAAACCTAGGAACACTGGAGCCGTTGTTCCCAGCTGCCCCTAACTCAGCTAAACGCACCTGAGTTTCGGCAAGCCTCAACTGCAGCTCCAGCCGCCTAATCTCTGGGTCAACCTGGTGCTCCCTGAGCCCCTCGTCCATCCTATCACCTTCAGTCTCTGAGTGGAGAGATTCACTCTCGACCCCAACCAAACTGATCTGTTGAAGCACCAAGCTAACAAGGTCTGCTTTCAACAGTTGGTAATAGTCTGTAGCCCCTAAATGGGTAGCGATTAACCGTAACTCAGGTACTGTTAATCCGCCTACCTCTTCGGGCGTTGGCTGGTTACCCAGAAAACTCGCCGCGTCTTCGTCAGTCACGATACGCATGATGTCGAAAGACCGCGATAAACACAAAAATAATGGCTTATGTAGTCACTCGTGATCCTGGCGAGGTCGCCACTGTCATGCCCCCACTCCAACAACAAACTTTTCCTTCTCCTCTCGTTCTTGACGTTACACTTTAAAGGCCAATTAATTTAAAATGAATGAGGAGGAAACTTAATTACCAGGTTCAAAAGGGGGGTTTCAGAAATAAAGTAAAAAAAAACACAAGTAAACAAACTACACTAGATTTATTTACAAGTGAATATTTATATACACAACGGAAATTCAATTCAAAAGATGATCTGTCTACCAGAAGGGTAGTTAATTACATTGAAAGTAATTAATTAAAAAGAGAAACAAATACAAAAATACACAAGATCACGAGTATTCTACAATAACCACAACAACACAAACACAAAACAAATAAACACCAAACACATAAACACCAAACACCTAAGTTAATTGATTGAGACACGGGTCGGGAAATATAAACACAACCACAAACACAAAAACCAAACACATAAACCAAACACATAAACCAAACACAAAACAAACACACACAAAGAAATAAATATTATAATTGGAGAGAGAGAGACGAGCCAGAGTAAAAATACTCAAATACCCAAACTTATTTCACTCCCTTACGTTACTAAAACAATCCCCCGCTCAAACAAGGGAAGAAAAATAGATGATGGGTAATTAAAAATGCGCGAAGCAACCCCAAACAAATACCCACATCAAAACCCAGTAACGTAAGAAGAAAAGTTAACGGTAAAAACACACAACACCGGCTTCACTCTCAATCTCCAATTAAAACGAAATAATACTCACGCCATACCTCCGACACAACCTGTACCCTCTGCTCGGTGACCTGAAATATACTGTGTCGGCG
>JAXIVD010004902.1:0-5000 GCA_036785275.1 Cancer borealis | reverse complement strand
CCTCACCTGCTCGCCATTAATGGGACTTTCACCCACTTAATTGAACGTCGCTCCGCAGGTTGACTTGTCAGAACCAGAAATACTGATTTTATACAGTGTTCTGGCCGGCGTGGCGTCGCAGCACAGGTGACCCAGCGCGTCCCGGTGATGGGCGGCGAATTAACACTGATAATTATACCGAAATGGAGGTTATGACGTGTTGAAAAAGTGGTCTAAAACAAAAGTAAAATTTAGAGTGATAACAGAATAGTTCAAATTAGATTTCTTTGTGGTGTATATTGTGACGAAACTCCGCGTAGATACTTTGATAACCATTTTGTGTGAAATATCATATAATCAATCACATGATTAATACAACGTATATGAATTATGTTTTTACTGCATTAAAAGGTAACACACATGTAACGCAGTTATGATTGTTAGGGTTTTTTTTCCAAGTTTTGAAATGGCGTTCAGTGTTTGTGTAATTAATGTTCTGATCGAAATAGAACGAAAAGTTTTGAAATAACTCATATGAACTGAAGGGAGTTTTCATTTTGGTTCGTGTCTCCAAGGCCTTGACGTCGTGCCCAGCGAGGTATGGGAAGGTTTCCGTGTGACTTAATCGAGGTCGGGAAGGGGAGGGGAGGCGAGACGGGCTGCTCATCAGAAGTCCCAAACAAGTATTTCCAACCAGCAGGAGGCGATCTGTGAAGCTGCCTAGACACGCGTGACTCCCATGGGACTCCCTAGACGCGTGGATCCCTCTCAACTCCCTACAGACTTGTGGCTTCCCAGGAATCTCTAGGGGATGTAGGCTTCCCTTTAGATTCTTAGTGACGTGAAGCTTCCCTCAACTCGTAAGGGTAAAAACCTTCGCTTCTTTTAGGGTTTTTTTTCAAGTGCGTTACAGTTTCCAAAATGTACCAGAAAATGTTCTGTCTTTATAAGTTTACGTTTTCCTACTCTGCAACAATTGACATTATCACAAATCAATATTCAAGCGCAGGACTCACTGATACAAGCAGTTAGTGGGTAAAGTTCTTGAAAGGAGCTTCTCAGTTTACAAGAGTTCGTGTAACTCTTTTAAAAGTGTTCGGAGCAATAGTGTTTGGCGCTATGAAACGGTTCTTAAGTGCTTGGTAAATACGACTTTACTAGCGTGCACGTAGTGGGGACGCTACGACAAGGATTACCAAATGGAAGGTTCATAAATACTTTGATGAACTTAACTACCAGCGGGATATATTGACAAGACAATTCACTTTCCTTTCACTTAATCATTTTTCCCTTAAAGGCCCATATTCGATCCCAGCAGCTGGTGGTCGGTAATAAAGTGTATTGCCATCCCTCTTGAAGTGGTTGACGCACCTAGCCACAGCAGAGCTCGGCATTTCATTGATATAGTTTGTCGGCAACACCTTCACTGTCCTCAAGTGAACATATTGCGGTTTCTGGCAACAAATAATGTCACATAGAAGGAAAACATCTCCAAGTGGTTTGTACGCTAGACCTTTTTTTTGTAGTCTGGTCTCGAGAACCTCTGGAGCAGCCAAGGCATTTCCGAGTAGCGAAGGAAAAGAATGTAATAATACAACCTACATGGCGAGGAGTTTTGAATGGAAAGTATCCAGACCCTGAAGTATAATGGTCTGAATAGACACTGTGTGGGGGGAGTGTCCTTCGTGGGGGCTTATTGACTGTGATGATGCTCGGTGTCCACTCATCATGTCCTCGGTAACTGACGGAAAGGAGCCTCACAGGGAAGGACGCCTGTGTCACTAAAGCAAGAGAGAGGGCGGTGAGGGTGCCCGCTGCGTGAGGATGAGTGGATGGCATGGAAGAGCTCTTTGGGCATTCATAGTTGATGAGTTCCTGTGTGTGTGTGTGTGTGTGTGTGTGTGTGTGTGTGTGTGTGTGTGTGTGTGTGTGTGTGTGCGTGTGCGTGTGTGTCGTCGTTGTCGTCGTCGTCGTCGTCTATCAGTTAGTATATATTTACGTAACTTATCTTTGTTCGTTTTCCTTCTCCTTTGTCACCTGATTAGTTGTCAGGGTCTTCTTGCAGCTATCTATCTGTGCGTCTATCTGTCTTTCTCTTTGTATTTGTCAACCCGTCCGCCTTTCCGTCTGTCTGTCCATCAGTTCTCATTACGCTGGGAAAGATGGTCCTCCTCGTCCCCTAAAACAAACAAAGGAAGCTCAAAATGACACTCCGTCCCTTTCCTCCTCGAGGCGTCCCATGGGAAGGAGGAGGAGGAGGTCGGGGATTAGAGGCTTCCAATCTACTCAATACAAGAGAGAAAAAGAGAAAAACAAAAGAAAATATCATATGAACTAAAACATCAGCATATCATTATCAATACGGTTGAGTCAACGTTAGCCTCTTTCATCTCCTTGAAGGTTAACTTTATTTTAAAGGTATTTTTGCAGTCTTCGAAACCAAGACAAACTTCCGTATTTGAGAAATCGCAAAAGTCGGGCAACGCTTACAAGATTTTTACGAAGTTCTTGAGACACTGGCAAAACTTCGTCTCCCAAAGCGGAATACGATACATGGGTCGCCGGCTGGTTAACATCTTATTGAATCTCAGAGGAGGGAGAGGAGGCGGTGACGCAGCTCTTGATCTTTGTGCCCCGAAGACCCGCCCAAAAGCGACGCAACAGAGACAAAAGACTTCAAGTGAAGGGTTTTCGACCAAGGTTTGCTCTCTTGGTCCTTCAGTTGTGGTTGTTGTTCTTATCTTTATTTTTCAGAAACGTAACCTCAAAGGCTTTTAAAGGACTGAAGTTTGATTGAATAAATTCCGTAAGTTGACAGTTTTCATCATCTTAGAAAATTGTCGAGTTTTATGCATCTGCAACGCAATATTCGATAATGCTCCACTGTTTTTTTTTTTTTTTTTTTTGTGTGTATTTTGTTGCCTTACCATTGTCATTTTATCTCGGGTAGCGCCAGCCCTCTACTTTAAGCGAACGTTCGAAACTCAAGCCTAGCAAGTGTCATTTGGTAGAAGACGTAACACTCACCTGTAATTCCAGAGAGGCTATAAGAGACACCTTTGTCTGGCTCAGGTGGTAGTATTCTATGGCCTTCTATTCCATTCCTCTTCGTTTCTTTTTCGCTTACGTCACGTTCCTCAGGTATCGGTCGCTGGTAAGATATTTATGTCATTGAGTATTTTGTTCTTGTCATCCTCATTTCCTCTCCTTTAGCGCATACCATCTCTACCAGTTTTCTTCTTGCCCTTCACCTCCATTTCTTTTACGTCTATTGTTACGCCCTCCCAGTGTCTACAATCCACCTTGTTTCACTCTTATTTGTCTGCTTTCCCGCCATCTTAACGTTTCTTATTACCCACCTACCCTTAGCACCGTCGTCCGTCCTACCGCCCTTTCCTTCGCTCCCTTTCTCAGTGTGATGTGTCCCTTGGAGTATGGCACACCTGGGACTCTCCTGCAGACGTAATGGGTACTCTAGGAAGAGAAAGAACCCATCTCTTAGGGAGACCTCCATTTGTTGAGGTTAAGTTCATTTACTATGTGAGACCTTGTGTAGGTTTTTTTTTTGTGTGTGTGTGTGGACGATGGTTAGACTCTCTCTCTCCCTCCCTCCCCTCTCTCTCTCTCTCTCTCTCTCTCTCTCTCTCTCTCTCTCTCTCTCTCTCTCTCTCTCTCTCTCTCTCTCTCTCTCCTCTCTCTCTCTCTCTCTCTCTCTCTCTCTCTCTCTCTCTCTCTCTCTCTCTCTCTCTCTCTCTCTCTCTTCTCTCTCTCTCTCTCTCTCTCTCTCTCTCTCTCTCTCTCTCTCTCTCTCTCTCTCTCTCTCTCTCTCTCTCTCACACAGATTTTTTTGATGAAGGATATATGTAAGCTGATCCACTCTATAAATATCTTCATGGTTCAGTTTTTGTTTTATTTTTTTGTCTAGTGTCAACCCTTAAAATCATATCGCCGAATGCGTCCTGTAGGAACCAACTCAGTTTTTAAGCACATTATTTTCCCTCACTGTGTTCCTTCTCCCTCCTCTTCCTCTTCTTTCTCAACCCCTTTCGTCCTCTTCTTTCTCTCTTCCCTCTGTGTGTGGACCACTCACCAAATTTCACCCTTTCTTTTCTCTGTCTGGTTCTCCTCTTCCTCTCCCTTCTTCCTTCCTTCGTGCGCCACTCACTGAATTTCATTCTTTCTTTTGTGTGTCTCAGAAATTCCAAACTTAGATTGCGGCTCAAGAGCAGAGAACGGAGTCTGGCTTTCCACTCCAGGGATGTGGACTCAGCACACAGGCACCCCACCCGCCGCGGGCCGGGCCGGGCCTCGTGTGGGACCAAATATTCTTAGGGTAACGCCCCACTACCTTCGAACACCAACTGACCAAAAGGATCAAATGAGAGGAGGAGGAGGACGAGGCAAAGTTGATGGAATAATAGGAGGAGGAAGATGAAACTGTGTTCTACGTTTCATTATTTGATTTGTTTCATTTGCGTCGAGTACCTGCTTTTGTGAAACTTGTTTACTTATCTTGTGTTGGTTTGTTCTTTTCTTTTCATTTGTTCACGTACGCCTTCCCTTCTTCCTCATTTCATGGGTCCCAAAGAGGGTAACGTGTCTATGCCATTACTTACGTCACACCGATCTGTCTGTTATTGCCGCTCACACATCTTGTGCAGCAGAAATTTTGCATATAGTTCCGGCGATTCACACCAAAACTTATTGATTAGTAACTGCAATATACATTAACGATTCCAGCAAAATTACGTTAAAAATCCATGCCTGTCATTGTAGTGACTTGGTTGTGCATCAGTTTGTTTTAAGCAGCTGACTGTTGGCGATGTCACCTTTAGCCGAGCAGTAAGAGCGTTGCTCTGGCAACACTCTTCTACCCAGTTCGATTCCCGAGATATACAACAGCGAACCTGAAAACTCTTATGTTCGTGCTCTGTGATTAATTTGTCATGAGTTCTCGTGTTCTGGTTCTTCATCATCATCCTTCATTGATTCTTACCATCAAAAGTTTTATCCTCTTCAAC
>JAXIVD010004901.1:20000-30000 GCA_036785275.1 Cancer borealis | reverse complement strand
TAATAAAGTTACACACCCATTGGTATTAGAAAAAGTGGAATCATTGGCAAGTTGTATCATCAGTTCTTCTTCACTGACTGACTGACTGACTCCCAATCTCTTCAGTATTGCATCACCTTATGTTTCATCCTCTATCTTTGCCTTCACAGATACCAGAACGAGCTTGCAACTCCACGACAAGAGACGTATTAAACGTTGTCACCTCTATTGTATCCTCTAAATGCAAGAGTTTCACTAATATTTGATCCCTCCATACACTACACTACCATCCTCTATTTATCCTCTTCCCTGCAGCTTAAACATTCCCACCCTAAGACTTCCTTGGAACCATCACGACTTATACCAATTTCGATATTTTGGGTTGATGCACATTTTCTATTTAAGGAGCGATGTTTAACACGTGCGTTTCCTTCGTTTATTTTCAGCTTGACTCCTGCTGTGAAGATGAAAAAGGACCGTGTGAATGAGAACAGTGGTAGAGGCTGTGTGGAGTAGGCTAGTGTCAAGGTGTGGAAGAGAGCAATGGTAGATGGGTAGTAAAGTGTTAGGAGTTTTAGATATATAGTTTTTTGGACTGTGGAGGGGGTAGTGGTTGGGGATATTTAAAAGTGGACATTAAGTGGTACCATGCTAGTAATTAGTGGTAAAATAAAGTGGATGGATAGCATTTCTTCGTTTACAATAGAATAGATGGATTTTAACTCCTTCACACCGGCCTCTCGCAAACTAAACTACCTAAACATTTAACTCCTTATAATTCTAATTGTGGGATAAGAAAGGGTGGGAGTGGAGAAAGAAGACTGGAGGAAAGTGTGGTGGAGTGAAGGAGGGAATGGAGGGAAGGAGTGTTAATTGATGGTTGGAATAAAGGAGAGAGTGAGAGAGAGAGAGGGGGAGCTTAGAAAGTTTAAGTAGGAGAGACGAAGAGATAGGGAGTGAGTGAGGGAGGAAAGAATAGAGAGGAGTGGAGGATCAGGATGAGGGAGGAAGGGAGAGAGCGTGGAAGGTTAGAGTAAGGGAGAGTTGAGAGTTGGGATGAGGGAGTGGAGCGTGGAAGGTCTGAGAGAGGAAGAGAGGGAGTGGAGGGTCGGGGCGAGGGAAGGAGAGAAGGAGGAGTCGAGAGGGTTGGGGTGAGGGAGGAAGGGAAGGAGTGGGGTGAGGGAGGAAGACGGAGTAGGTCTGGGGGAGGAGAATCCGACCTTGTAGTGTTGGGCGGCCCCGCACCCCACACCCACTCTCTCTCTCTCTCTCTCTCTCTCTCTCTCTCTCTCTCTCTCTCTCTCTCTCTCTCTCTCTCTCTCTCTCTCTCTCTCTCTCTGAGGGGAGACTGGTGTAGGATGCGTCTGGATGAGGAGTTGGATGATGACCTGGTATAGCAGAGGATCAGGAGGGTACTGGAATACTGGAACGGTTCCGAGTCCTGCTAGGGAAGGATGATGGCAAGAGCGCCAAGGAGACCCTACATCGAGGCCCGGTGCCGAAGGGGAGGGTCCTGGGGTCCTGGCGTCAGGGGGACGGAGTTGGAGGCTCCAGCGGGACGGCGGCTCAGGTTCTCATAAACACGAAGTCGAAACGAAGAAGGAAGAACCTTGCACTACGCCCCGTGCCCCGGACCATGCCATTGCCGGTGAGCGTGACGACGTAGTACGAGGAGCCCCATGAGAACCCCGATTGAGGTGACAGGGCTGATCGCGGCTCAGGCTGGCACTCCTGTGGGCGTGGACTGGAGGGTGACACCAACATCACCACGTGAAGCATCCTCACTCTCGCCTCCGTTTCGGGACCACAAAACAAGGCAAATAATTACAAAAACCTATGGAGGAGAGGGCGGGCAGCCCCCTCCTCCTTGGACCATCGCCGGCCACCCAGTGATCGGCGAGTATTGGTTTAAATCTCAGCGCGACTGCATTTAAATGCCCCGGGCAGTCAGCTGATCGCCTCTTTGACATGGAAACACTCCATACAGCCGAAAAGCGCCACAGTTTGAAACGTAGCGATGGGCCAAACTTTTGTACGGCAGCGGCACCGGGCCCCCGCCTCGCCTACCACCTCCGTCCCGCTGCTGCCCGCCGTCGCCCGACACTCACGGATCACGCCCATATTTTCTGTCACTTTCCACATATAACTTATTTGATATAATATTAATGTTGGTAGCGCATATAAAAAAAAATTTATATCATCCAAGCCGAACAAGGTCTTGCCGAGCTACGTGTAGTGTTGCCATCCCAGTCTGAGCGAATGTTTCAGCAAGTCTGGCCTGAAAAGTTGGTGAAATGTCGTGGAGGACAAGCTGTCGAGGGCTGTGTTGCCACCACCGTTCACATTCACTTCTTATAACCTATACCATAATATTCATCATTATTCACTTCCACAATACCATACTTTAAAATTACTCAAGATCATCCTCAAAATGCAGTAAGCGATATTTGAAACATGGTTGATACATTGTGGAAGCGCCTGTCTCCAGTCAGCTCCGGCTACGTGATTCAGCCCAGAGACCTTACACTGGCTGGGGACGACGCCACCTCCTATCGACCAGCTTTCAAATTTTTATATTTTATTCAGAAATCTAGGTAGTATACGGGGAGAAACTAGCATTTAGAATAATAGAAATATATCGATCTATCTAATTAATCGACCTACCTAACATTTGAGAGGTTGTAGGGCCAGCTACAAGAAGGTTAGTGGGAAAATTCCATCCTAGATTATACGAAATATTGATAATTGATGAGGTGTCCGCTGGGAGGGGGAGTTCCGGTGGTTTGTTTCACTAGCTAACCTTTGCTAATTTATTTTGCATTTCTATTTCACTAGTATGACTTAATGAAAGCAACGAGGAGATTTATTTCATAGTTTGTGTGTCTTTTAGCTCACTCGCTACAGCTCGTTGTTGGCAGCGTAGGAAGAGAGTAGCTGGGGAGGAGAGCAGTAATGGTCCAGCTTTGTCCGACTCTCTACGTCACGCCGTGTCGTCATTGCCAACTTACGAACATACTAACATCCTGCTGGCGAACACCAGCACCTAGCGCATTTTGCTCATTACAACCATACATCTTTGTGCCGCGATGATTTTCCATCCTTTAGAAGACATTACCACAACAAGAACAACAAGAAGGATTATTCTGTTGGGTTTAAAGACATATGAAGGCAAAAATTTTGTTGACCTTAAAGAGAGCGCTAGCTGTAGCATAAGCCGCTAGAGGCACCAGGGAATGGTGTTGGGACTTTGTTGAACTTCAGGCCTCAGAGCGACCCGAGCTGGCGCGCGGTGTAGAGCTGTGGGGCTGTGTGTGTTATTGTGTTTTGTGTCGTCACTCAGTGAACCCTCACAGTTTGAACATTGCCGTGAATTTTTATCATGAGATCGTCAACTCGACTTCCAGAGCATCATGTGAGCTGAAATGTCAGAGCAGATCAAGGTAGGTTGGCCGAGTTACCCCAGTGTTGTAAGAACGAGTGTGTGTGTGGACGATTTTGGCATGGAAGTTTTGTTACTTTTAGCTGTGTCTAGCTGCACCATTACCATCAGCACAGGGCAGTGAGTGTGGCCAGCTCCTTACCACCGTACATAGTGTTACTTCTCACTCCTGGAAGGTGGGATGGATAGTGTGTGGCAAAGGACGGATTGGAGAACACCACCACTCGTCACACTCACCTGGTAGTTTCTCGCCACTACCATTCCTACTGTTGACAGAAACCAATTCCCTATAAATGCAGATACGGGGTGATTTGTGAACGAGTAATTAGTAGAGATTACTAGTGATCGTCGTGGTGATTTGATGGGCATTACGTGCTCACAATTGTGGTTCAGAGACGATGGATGAATTATGGGAATGTGTGTGCCTCCTCCTAATTGACAGTGATCAGGTCAGCACGGAAAGTGTCGTGAACGTGAAGGTACGGGTGTTGGGACTGAAGGGAGGGAGGGGGGGGGGGCAGGGATAGGAAATCACGTGTGTGTGCCTAGATGGTGTGTGTCTGCCTCTCTGGTGTGTGCTTGGAGGGGGGGTCAGTGGGTGGTGGGTGCCGTTTACCTGTTGTGCCTGAGCGATGGTCCCCTGGCAAGCGGCCCAGGTGTTCGGCCAGAGAAAACGTTAGCAGTGTTTTCAGCGGCGACTCTCGAATTTCCTCGCATACCTTTCCTTGCTTCTGCGTTCGGACATGGAAGGTCCCTTTCATGGAACGACATGATAACACGAAGATCGTGCGAATACTATTCCATGCACATTCGTTGACGTAATCGTGTTTATTCATCATGCATATCCATCATCATTTCGGGACAATTCATCACCGTTACTTGGCGTTGAAGAAGTAAAACAGTAGGAAAAGATATAAAACAGCGGACGGCTATTAGTCATCTTTCCTGTGCGTGCTGATGGCGCCGGGGAGGGGAGGGGAGGGGACAGGGGCTACCGGAGGTCCTGGCCTGTACCTCCCCCCGACACTCTAAGGGGGATACAGGCCCTCCTGGGTAGAGTGGGTGCCCGCTGTCATACCAGCCGAAGGAGCAAGATGGTGGTGCCCACGACGCATCTGCGTCACTTCCGTCAGTTCGAACACAAGGCACGATTTCATCACGAAATAGAAGGCAAATGACCCTGTGTTAGCACCGTAGGTAGGTAGTATGGTGCACCACACCACCTTAACTAGCTAGGACTTAACACGACGGCCTGAGGAGCCACGTAACTTCAAACGTAGCCTCGTCACCAAGCAATGACAATAACAGCACTAGTATACACCAACGTTGCCTTTACATGTGTCACAGCGACGTGTGAGGTTGGGACCTTCATCACTTCATCACCCGTCACACGGTCGAGGGTCATCCTAGTGTAAGGTCATTGGGTGAGAAACACAAGTAGTGGCGGTGCTGGTTGAGATATAGTGGGAATGGTGACGTGAGGCGAGTGGTGTAGTATATTTTCGATGGTGTGTGGTGGATGTTTTATAAATATGGTGACTGAGGTGTGGTGTGGTTTGGTATAGTGGTGACTGGTACGTGATGTAGCGGTTTCTGGAGTGGTGTGTGTGTGTGTGTGTGTGTGTGTGTGTGTTTTAAGTATAATATAGTAGCAGTGTATCGACTAAAAGGTGTTGAGACGGTGTAGAAGTGAATGTGTGTGTGTGTGTGTGTGTGTGTGTGTGTGTGTGTGTGTGTGTGTGTGTGTGTGTGTGCGCGCGTGCGTGTGTGTGTATCACCTAACCACGCTATGAAACACTTAAGTCATACACTACAAGTAATACAAAATCGTTTTTGTTTCCCCTAAACATCACCATACACGGAAAATACAATCAGGCTCACTATTCACTCGCCAGTATAAAAACAACTCGTCACTGTCGAGGAGAAAAAAAGAGTCACTTTCACTCAGAACTTCACTTCGAGGAAAAAGTAAAAGGAAAAATCGCTCAAAAAAACTTAACTTATAAACAAGTAAAACCTAACAGTCCTTTAAATCCCCGTATGAATATAATTATAATTCTAACATTAGATTCCCACACTAGAATAATTAATGAAAATCTCCACTAATAATCGCAATAACTAGATCATTCACATAAGGAGGAAAAGGGAGAAAAATATGTACGATAAATGTAAAGAAAAAACTATCTTTACCCAAATTCCATGATCCTTTTTCCCACGTAAATCGAGAGAGCAATAATATGGCCAATTAATTCATAACACCAAGAACATCAAATTCTCGTATATATTCCTTAGAAAGTTAATCACCAAATCACCACTAGGTATCATTTTCATGTAGTAAGTACACGTCACTATCAACCTCACTGCACCTCCAAACATCACTATAACATCACCACACACTGCACGCATCTCCTGCAATCATATCATCATTACCACAGACATACCATCACCATCGGAGAGAGAGAAAAAGGGAGAGAGTGTCCGGCGGGTCAGGACAGCAAGACAGGCAGGCAAGACTCGTGACGCCCTCTAAGGCAAATCAGCAGGTCTTCGCATGAATGGGAGACGAGAGGCGGCAGGAGGGAGGGAGGGGTGGGTGGGAGGCAGCAACGAGGGTGCCACGCGTACGTAACATACCCCCTTCTGAGCAGTGTGTAAAGGGAGCGTGGCCAGACGTCAGGTTGTGGCCGAGATACGAGGGCGGGGCGTGAAGAGGCGGCATGGGGTTGGGGGAGGAGGGGACAAGTCTAGGGGGAGCGAGTGCGGGGGAGGGGTAGGGGGCGTGGTGAGTGGTCCACGTGGTAGTGTTGTTGTGATGGGCTGAGGTGCAGTGTTTGTGGGCCTCAGAGAAAACGGGGGTCAATATTAGAGGCCGGCTGGCCACATAAGGACCCGCGGACACGTCCTCGTACAGCAGCAGGTCCGCCTCTCGGGCCGACTCAAGTATTTTGTTGCAAGCCGGTGAGGATGTATGTTACTGCCGCGCGCGCTCTCCCACCTCGCGCCACGACCCCACGCCTCCCTCCTAGCACATGCAGGGTTATACATGTAAATAAATAATTGTTTGTCTTCTCTGGGTCAAGTAACCTCTCCCTTCCTTGCCTTGCGTATGGCGTAATGCCTGACGTCATCCCTGAGACGAGGGTGACGTTTACATGGAGACGTGAGACGCGTAGGCTATAGTTGTTGTTCTCTCTCTCTCTCTCTCTCTCTCTCTCTCTCTCTCTCTCTCTCTCTCTCTCTCTCTCTCTCTCTCTCTCTCTCTCTCTCCTTTTTCATTGGAGCCTTGTTAGTTGTAATTGCAGTGAGTAATTTACAACCTAGTGTTGTTCTCTGTTTCTACACTACAACTACCATCGTCATCACCATTCCTTGTTTTGTCCCGTCTCCTCCACCACTACCTCCTCCTCCTCCTCCACTACCACTACCACCACCACCACCACCACCACCACCACCACCACCACTACCACCTCCTCCTCCTCCGCCGCTACCACCACTACCACTACCACCTCCTCCTCCGTCACCACCTCCTCCTCCTCCTCCTCCTCCTCCTCCTCCTCCTCCTCCTCTACCACCACCACCACCATCACCTCCTCCTCCTCTACCACCACCATCACCACCTCCTCCCGCCCCTCTCCAAGAGTTGCGTTGTGGCTCTACCCCTCCACCACCACCACCACCGCTGTGCCCCTTCTACCGTCACCCCCCGCCCCACCTTTCCTCTAACCACCCAGTCCCCTCCCCCTTTCCACCACCACACTACCCCCACCAATCCGACCTCTCCCTCACTACCACACCACCACATCCCACCTTCCTTACCACCACCACCATTACTGCCCCGCCCCGTGGTGTGCCCCCTCCCGCCCCGCCCTGGAGGTGGCTGTAGTGTGGTGGTGGTCACGCGTGGCCGCGACGTTTAATAAGGGGAGGGAGTAGGTAAGGTAGGGTGGGGGCAGCGGGCGGGGCGGCAGCTGTGGTGGAGAGCGGCCTAGCGTATCGAGTCCCGCAGCGCCGCCAGGAGGACTCCTTCCCTCCTGCCGCAGGATCTCCTCTAATCGTGATGGACTTTCGTCAGATTTTCTCACTCTATCAACTAGCTGATTGAGGTGGTATCTTATCAGCCGTGGTGGTGGTGGCGTAACGCTGCGGGCCCCTCCCCTCTCAAAGCTGCCTTTCCTTGAAGAACCCCTCCCCGCTTCCCTCCCTCCCTCCACCACACTTTCTCCACTCTCTCCACCACCTCCTTGTCTCTTCTTTCTGTCTGCTGGTGGACGGGTGGTCCGCACGGCGCGGCAGGTGAGGGAGACAGTTGCGTCTGCTGTCACCAGGTGGCCCTGAGGTGACCTAACTGCCATGGTTGGCCAGGTGGCCTCGAGGTGACCCAGCTACCAATGCTAGATTAGCCAGGTGGTCACCAGGTGACCGCTGCAGGTGTTCCAGGTGGCTTCCTGATGAGAGTCGTCGGCAGGGTCAGAACACCGGGGATATGGGGGCTGGTTGGCCTAGGGATAATTTTTGCTGCTGATAACTTTCAATTTTTCGTGGCAGCTTTGTCAGAATGGACGGGGCTGCTATGGTGTAGTGGTGGTGTGGCATATCGGAGGTGGGGCTGTGGCGGTGGTGGTGGCGGTCATCGACGCGGGACGCTAAGGAAACATCGATCCAGGGAGCAGGTCGGCCTCCCGCCTCTCGAGCCACCTCCATCTACGGCAGGAGCTACGCCAGGGGCGGCTTAGTTCCTAGGGCCTTGATGTGAACATTTATTTCACCGGCGACACTCGACAAAACGAGTCGACTCGGGGTGAGTCAACCCAGTTGTCATGACTGGGTTTGACAGACCTTTAGCGGGATGTATAAATCCCCGAACTCGCTCAGAATCGGGTGATGGGCAGTGGTGTGGAGTGTGGTGACGGTGGAGGTGGTCACTGAAGGAGACTTAGGCAAGACTTGGCCGCAGAGTGGAGGAGTAGCTGGCGACGGGCCTGCCACCTTGACTATGTATAGCGCGGCGCCGCCTCCTCTCCGTCGCCAATCTGGTCCTGTGAGGCCGCCGCCCTGTCGCTCCTCAGGCCACCAGGTCGCCTAGCCGTGCCACCCTGCCGGCAGAGAGCCGCGCGGCCCTACGCTCCCTGCTGATTCTCGGTATTCCCACTTCCCCTAGCTGCGTCCTGCCCCGTCCAGCGACCCCGGTGCCACACTCCCATCCCCCTACGCCCCTCCTGTGAGTCAGAGGGCAGTCAGCCTTGGTTTTCCTCTCTGAGGAGTCGATACATGATCGTAATGTCCTTCGAAGCCGCTTCTTGCGGCATGGTGATGCTCCACCGAAGTTATATAACATGTGTGTGTGTGTGTGTGTGTGTGTGTGTGTGTGTGTGTGTGTGTGTGTGTGTGTGTGTGTTTCGAGAGGCACTGGGCGGGTAGCAGCAGCCCATCCTGCCGGGACCGTCCCGGGCCGCCCTCGTCCCCACGCCGCCAGATGCACGCCCTTACACGCGCTCCCCACGCACGTGCAGTGATGGGGGGGGAAGAGGGATTGGAGGGGAGAATATGAAGGGAGAGTCGGAATGAGATGGAGGGACGGGGAGGGAAGATGAAGGGAGAGTTGGAAGGGGAGAGAAAGAGAGGGGGAGCAAGAAGGGAGACGCAAGAGGAAGGGAGGAAGGGAGCGCCCAGGCCGGCACCACGCCAAGGGCCCCTTCTACCACCACCATCACCACCACCTCCTCAAACAATCGCCATAGACAAAAGCAATAATTAAGGTGACCGCCCATTAAAGATCCCCACCCAGATAAGGTATTTCCATGATGTCGCTAAGCACTTAATCCCACCCTTTAAATTACCTGACAGTTAGTTGCGTATATATACCTCACGCCGCTCTCAAAGTTGGCTCAATGTGACTACTCACTTTTCACCGAGTCCCCCCCACCCACCACGTCCTTAGTTCCCTCTCCTCTCTCTCTCCCTCCCTCTAGTTCCGTGTCCGGTATTTATCCCGTAAACAAAAACAGAGTTCGTCTTCCAAGCAGTTTTAAGTCTCAAGTCTTATACATTTAACCCTGAGCCAACTGGTGAGACTTCATTGTTTGAGTTCTACGTAACATATGGGCGGAACGGGAATAATTATCTTACGCCTGTAGTAGGAATTGCGCATTTTGATTTTCACGTGACCGCAGCGCCGTGACGTGAGCGGCGTCTTAGGAGGGGAATGAACGGCACATAGACGTTCCTCAGGTGGTGGTGGCAGCGGGACCGTGAGGAGGAGGTTAGGTAGTACTTGTGTCTTTTTAACAGCCTATGAGACGTCTTGGGCAGGGAGGTGAGGAGTGCGGGGCAAGGGGCACGTAGGAATTGAGAGAGAGAGAGAGAGAGAGAGAGAGAGAGAGAGAGAGAGAGAGAGAGGGGCAATGGAGGGGCTGGGAACGTGGGGGGAGAGAGGTGGAGGGACTCACGGGTATAGGGAGAGAAGGAGGGGGCAGGGGTACAAGGGAAGGGCAGGCAGGGTACACGTTCAGAGCGTCACTTGGTATGTGAGTGCGAGCAGCAGCGGGCCCTGTGGGTAGAACTGGAGGCCCTTCCCCTCCCTGC
>JAXIVD010004901.1:0-15000 GCA_036785275.1 Cancer borealis | reverse complement strand
TCCGTTCTCATTCACGACTTTGCATAAGCTTCGTTATATTGTGACAATGGGAAATAGAAAAATAGAAAGGGGGACCTGAAAAACCATGACGGAGGCAGACGCAGTGAGACAAAATGGAGAACCCTAAAATTCCCCCTCTTGAAAAATTGTGAGGGTGGCTGGGCTTGGTGGTGGGGGAGCTGCTGGGTTGGGAGGGGGCGGCCTCGACTCTCCTTCGGTTTTTGTCTTCTCTTGCTTCATCCCCTCCTTCTCCCCTCCTCCGCTCGCTCGCTCCGTCCTCTCTCTGACTAGACAGAAAATGGGAAATTCTCCAGCCGACGTTGAAGTTCTCCCTGTAGTCGCAGGACACAGGTTTCTTGTAGGGCCTGAACAGCCGTCAGCCCGCCAGCAGGAGAGAAACTCTCACTCACCCAAGGGCGCATGTTACGTCGTCGGAAGACGTGGGTGGAGGCGTTTGACAGACAGACAGACAGACAGACAGAGAGAGAGAGAGAGAGAGAGAGAGAGAGAGAGATCCACCTAATATATAGTTAAAAGCTTAGCAATATAGTCAAAGATATAGTACAATCCAGCCTTAAGTTATGAAGGAAGAACAGTATACATGTCTCTTCCACCCAATACACTTTTGATTACCTGAAAACACGGGGATCGAGAAGTGTGTGTGTGTGTGTGTGTGTGTGTGTAACAGTGTGAGTGAGTGGGTTATGGTCGTGTCGGGAAGGTGGGATTGAGAAACAAGACTAAGGAGTGTGCCCATACTGTTTCACTATCTGAAGTGTGCGCTGCGCACTTGCTCACCTCCGCCACCACCACCACCTCCACCTCCTGTGAAGTGTAGAAGAAAGTATTCCAAAGCTTTCCAATTCACTCATTAGTCATACCATTAATGTGTTTCAAGGGTTTTGAGTTGTTACATAGCGTCGTCAGGGGAAGAAGTAATAAAGTCACGACTTGTATTTCCTCCTCTAAGCAAAAGGCTTTCATTAGCGTGTAGTTTCTTCGCCTAGACTAGAGTATAGTGCTTTGACCAACTAATGACTGTTAAACACGTGATCGACAGTCGGTCTGTCAATCATACATATATTTTTCCAATAGGCCATTCAGTTACTCAACCATTCATCCACCAGTAGAACTAGATAGTTTGACATTCGGCCCGGTCGCAAGCCAGTCAGCCAGTCCGCCAGCCAGCCAGCCAGCCAACCATCGGGCGGCCACCAAGGATACCACGACCGCCAGTCACTCCCTCCCCGCGTCTCAATGGGTTACTATATACAAGTGTAAGATTTTATACGCTATTGAGTTTACGTCTGACATAATCAATAAAGATGAATCTCTGACGGTAGATGGTGTAATATATTTTTGTTAAACTTTAAAGGATATACGCACACACGTGTAAGACGAAGTCGCGGGTAGAGCGCGCAATCGGACGTGGTGGCAGCCCGCCCTCTTTACCTACTTCCCTCTCGCCACGCACTGCGCTCCGCTCACTCCCGTTTTTCTTTCTTTTTTTATCATATACAATTCAAATATTTTAAAGCAATACAACTTAATTTCTGCATTTACTATTATGAATGGCCTTGCGTGATGGAAATTACACCTGTTGTGATGGAAAATATATCATGTAGATCCGACAGGGATAGACAACCATTCTAGTTAGGTCAGGATAGATAATGCTTCATGGGGTATATCAGACGCTCTGCTTTTCTTCCCTGCAGAGGATTGAACAGTATAATCGTGTGCGTGATGTATTACCTTCCTCCTAGCTGAGTTAGGTGTGGAGGTGTGAGCGTCTCCGTCACTTGTTTATGAGGGGCCATGGTGATGAGGAAAGTGCCCTACGGAACATGCTTGGCGCGCGTGATCTGGCTATTTATTTACCTTCTCCAATGTACTACTATATAGCCCCTTGCAAGGTGTCCTTTCTGCGTCTTGGGTTAACTAAAATTTATTATTGTTATTATATTATTA
The DNA here is from genome assembly GCA_036785275.1 of Cancer borealis. NCBI lineage: Eukaryota > Metazoa > Arthropoda > Malacostraca > Decapoda > Cancridae > Cancer > Cancer borealis. The sequence continues at coordinate 13,032 of JAXIVD010004901.1, read as the reverse complement.
TTAGTTGGTGTTATAATAATGGTATTCATTGTGGTGGTGGACTGCACTAACATTGTTTTTACTCTTACAGGGGCACTCGACGATGGGGCTTCCTCGAGCAAGCGGCAAGCGGCGGTGGTCTGGCGAAGACGGCGGAGAAGCACTGCCGGCGGCCAAGGTGATCTGCACGTCACCGCCCCACGCCCTCTGTGCTGAGGACGTGCTGCACCACCCTGCCCTCACCCACGCCCACGCTACCACGCCCGCCATCGAGTGTGAACTGACTAGCAGCGCAGTGGGTGACCCCTCCACCACCAGGCTGGAGCAAGAGGAGCTGCCCCCCGGCGTGCCCGGCAGCGCGCCCCCCTGCCTCCCGGGGCATCATACTTTTCCGGAGGAGTCAGAGGACGACGACTCTGATGACGACCACGACGACTTTATTGACGACGAGGAGGATAAAGACTCAGGTTTCATCGACAGCAACTCAATCGACAATTCTTCGGACGACGAGGTGGAGAACAGAGTGATTTCCGGAGACGCGGGGGAGTCTTGTTCCTCCTCCTCCACTTCCACCACCACCACCACCTCCACCACCACCACGGCGTCCACCTCTCTTCAATTGTCTCTGTCCAAAGTCCTTCCCCCGACCTCCACCAGTCCCCAGGTGACTCCCGCTCCTGCCCCAACCCTTACTATGTCACAAGTCCCTATCCTTCTTCCCAGCCCACCTCTCCCCTTGACGGTGTACACTCCAACCCTCTCTCCCCTGGTCGCTTGCACCACTGTTCCCCTCGCCACCACCAATACATCCCCTTCCTCACCTGTGGTAGTTCAGGCCCCAGTCACACCCCCCCTGGCCGCTGGCCTTACCACTACTACTCCATCTTCACCTCCCCCACCCTTTTCAACATTTCCTTCCCTGCCCACCACCACCACTTTTCTTCTATCCTCTGTCTCCACCACCACCACCTGCACCACTACTACTGCCACGAGTACCACTGGTAGTAGCACGCAGGAGCCAGGCCCCAAGACTCTCCCTGGCGAGGGAAGCATCACCACTGTCACTGCTACTCAGACAGGCACTGTGGTCACCAGTACCTACCAGGGAGCACTGTCCTCACCAGTGTACGAACCCCACCCCTTCACCTACACCGGGGAATCTTATCCCACTCGGCCTTCTACTCCTACCTGGGAGAGTTGTAACTATTATGATGGTTCCCAGCCCACCACCAACAAGTACATGGAGATCTCACCCAACAAGCCCACCTCCAGTCAGTCCATTCAGTGTGACGAGAATGGGAAGTCCTACCTGGAGCTGGGCAGTGCCTCACCCTACACCCACACCTACTCCAGCGAATGTGGCAACTACACAACATCCCCTTCAAGCTATCCAGCACAGTCCTACAACCAGACCTACACCAGCCCAAGCTCTTATGGACAACCTAACTCCTACTACAGCCCTAGGCAAAGCTACAGTCCTGGGCCTTATGTGTATCCCAGTGGGGAGAACTACAGCACCTTTGAAGGGGAGAATGGCTGCAGCTACAGCTATGGAGGTAGTGGCTATGGTGGTGTACGCAGCTCTCTGCTGCCTTCCAGGGGGCCACCACGCTGCATGTCCCCTTACTGCGATCCCACCCGAGGCAGCCCCAGACCCTCCTGCTACCACCAGCAGCGGCTCTCTGTGCTCAACATGTCCATGTACAAACTGAACAGGTTTCGCCAGTTCCCAGACCCCAGCCTTCACAGGTCTGTGCTGATCTGTAACACCTTGAGACACATCGAGCGGGAGCTGGAAGCCGAGGGAGTAAGTGTGGCCTCCCTCTTGGCCCACTCTCATGCCCACCCTGCCCATCCCCACCTGCAGGGTGCCACCCTCGGCCCAGGGTCCCCCTCCTGCCCAGAGCCCATGCCGTCCTCATCTCCTTCACCCCCAGCAGCCGCAGAGACTCCACTGTCCTCCATGCACACTCCCTTGGTGGGCTCTCCCCTGGCAGCTCCCTCCACCCCTCCTCCGTCCACCCCTGCCTCCCCGCCCCCTGCAACCCATTACAGCACTCCAGTGTACCCTGCCCCTCAGTACCTTCCTACGGACCATGCCTCAGGCTCCTATGACAACAGGGAGACAGTGCAGATGCGGGCATACCCAAACCTGGTGGACAACACTTCTCACGAAGAAAGTGAGGAAGGACCTTCGGGTGTGTCGGAAGACACGACTGAGGATGAGAGTTCTCCGTCAACTCCACCTCCTCGCTCCACGCCTGTGCCCCCAGAGGAGAGGACAGATGCCATCAACTGGTGTTCTGTGCTAAGTCTGTCGTCTCAAACTGATCTAGACTCCATGAACAATAATGAGTACGGAGAGTGGAGTAATGAAACTACGGATGACCTAGACTACAACCGGCCCGAAGACGGCCCGCCCTGGAAGTTGCCGTCTCTCAGTGCCGAGGATGTGCTCAAGTCTTTTCCCGAGGCCTCAAAAAGACTTGAAGCCAATGAGGACCTTGATTCCATAATAAATGTCTTGGTTGGTTCTTAGCATTTAATGTAGTTTAGCTAATTGTTAATTCATTCCAAAGGAATCAGTGTTAATATTTTGCCGCCATGCTGGCATGAAAAATACATCGCAATCCAGTGCATTTGTGGACAACCAGACTTTGCTCAACCCCTGGCTGGTGCGGTGGGCCACACCTGCAGCCTCCCGCCCATGTCCCAAGGGTGCTGGCCTGCTTAGCCCAAACCTGCAGCCTCCTCATCATGTCCCAAGGGCTCTGGTCCGCCTAGCCCTCGGAAGCTTTGCTGTGTGGCTGAGCAGCGAAGGGCCAGTAGCCCCTCTGATTAAGGTTAAAAACTGTACCTGCATATAATATACAGATATTAAGTTCTCATTCATGTAACAGTGGCAATATTCAAGGTTCCGTACCAGAGTTTTAGGCAGGTAGTTGCCAAACTATTGATTACTTAAGACAAACTTAAATGATATACATTATGGACGAAGGTGCTTATATTCAGTTTTAATTGTTATTTTGATTATTTACTGAGTAATGCTGACATTTCATCTCAAGTGGTTGTGTCATAGTATCTTTCAGTATATATATACCTTATTTTTTTGTATCATTGTGGCCTGGAATATGAGTAAGCTATTGCTGTATGGGAAATAACCTTTCTGGCCCACCTACAAGTTCAAAATATTCAGTCCCATTAAGTGCAGGTGGGCAAAAGGTAACCCCACCTCCACCCCAACACTTGCTGGGGTCTAAACTTGTCATCTGTGGGTTTCCTTTTGGTGCCAATGGGGCCACAGCCTGCTCAGGCCAACACTGGTCACTAAAATTCTTTTGAGTGCAGTGTTTTGACTCATGGGTAATCTGGCTGTCACTAGGAGCTGGTTGGGGCCTGAGTGGACTGTGATGTCCCACTTATTAATAATCTTCATCTCGGGTGATTTTATTATAGAATGACTCGTTGATTCTAGTCGTGGTGATCGCCATAGACTGCAGTGACCACGTGCCGGTGCAACGAAGTGCACCTCACATACTGGCAACAGCTTATACTTGGTCTCCTGTTCAGTTTCCTTGTGGCCAGCACTTGACACCTTTGAATCTTTAAAATTTTTGCAAGATCGGAAATACATTACTTATATATATGCCATTCTATATATTTTATCTATGATTTCTGTGACATTGTGTGAATTTGTTAAACGTCAAAAAAATAGTAACTTTTGTATTGTCTAGGATTTTTTTTTAACAAGTGGTTCTGAAAAGTACACTTCAATATGTCAGTTGCCTCCTCAACCATAGAAATGTACATGGGGGTGTGTGATGAGGCTCACCACACCTACACCTCCCATTCAATGTTTCACTCTGTCTTATCTCAAAAAAGTCCACTTGACCATCACCAGTCTTGTAGCACGTGAAATCAGCATAGCCCACAGTGCCACACCTCAGCTGGGAGTGGCACCTTTGTCCCCACCACCTGGGAGGGGCACCTGTGTGGCTTAGCAGCATCACACTATGGCTGGGTTGGCACGCTAGTGTTGCCCAATGAATATGCTGCAGCAGGAGGTAGCACAAGTGTGAAGTACAATGGCACTGCCTTAACAATAATGATAACTAGTTAGACGATACTTAATTGGCTGTGATGACATAAGGAAGCTCCCTCACATAAGGCTGAGCGATTTGTAACCTCGGTTGTGCTCTACTCAAATTCTCAACCACTGACCACTATTGTGATACGATTGCTCAGTATGTAGTAGAGTAAACAAGAGAACCATGTAGAGAATTTACAGTTATTATTTTTTGTTTGGTAGAACCCAAGCAAATGCGAGGCCCGGCTCCCCGCTGCCCCACGCCTGCCCCTTGCCTTGGACACTGCTGCTGGACACACACACACACACACACACACTTCTCCGATGCCCTCCCCCCACTCCTGGCCGGCCCGAGCGAGCTTGAGTACATACATTCAATTATTAATGGTTTGGTAAAAACGATGGCGGTGTGTGGGGGGGGGTTATGGGGTAGCTCCCTTCCCCAGAGTATTGATTAGCTGAGGACACGGCAGACCAGCAGCCGCCGCTAAAGCTGGGGCGCCGCGCCACCTCAGCGGCCCCCGTCAGGAGCTGAGCGCAGCCCCTCGCCCCTTGCCTCCAGGCGAAGGGTGAGGGACAGGGCAGCAGCTGTGGTGCAGTTCAGCGTGAGGACTTCGGGCCTGCACACCATAATTATCTGTGACCCTCTCTAGGGATGACCCAATGGTTATTATGGTAATGAGTCACATAACAGAAAACTGTGTATAATTCTGTGTTGCTTTGTCGTGGTGACGGCAGAGCGGCGCAGAGACGTACTTACACCGCGGTAGAGCCGAGGGAAGAACCAAGCCAAAGACTTTACGTATGAAAAAATTAAGGTGACAAATAAGTTTTGGCAGTTCATAGATGGCTTTATGAAGCAAATGAAATGTATTTTATATAGATTTTTGTGTATATATTTATTATATGTAAATATCTGTAAGTAATGTCAAAATGATTAAGCAATAAAAAATCAAGTGTCAAGCTTCCTTTCACTCCGCCTCAACGTACCACCACCACCCACCGTGCCATGAATTATAGACTGACTCCTAGCCTAGCCTAACCCATCCTCATCATGATACAACGGTGAAGTATTCCAGTATCGGAACACCCTGCTAGTTTGAATTAGACACACATATATTGATAATAGGATAACTTAAGCCAATGGATAATAAACTTAACCCAGGTATAAACATGGCTTAGCGGGGGAGCAGCCACTTACCACTCTACAAATGACACTATACTTCAAAGCCAAATGTTACGGAAACTTACCCGTTGTTTGTTCACTTAATTAGTGTTTATCATTGCCCGGGATTAAGCGAGAAAAATATGGCTGCACCCCCCAAGCACCTGGTAATTAGGGTGGATATGGTACTCATCACATATGGTCGCTCCGTCAGGTCCTGCCTCCGCCGTGCACCTGCCTAGCTCCACGGCCTCACAACACACCCAGGCTAACACACTATTCCTACACTGGCAACAAGTGGTGCTTAACAAGGGAAAGGCACCACAACATAACTATCCACGCTATAGTATTCTATTTCACCACTACAGCGGCCTGTACAGTGAACCTCGTCCTCGAACATAACAATAACACTACTCTTCTTCTTGTGACGCACTGTCTGCTATTTGGTGCGTCTTTCACCATTGTTTATTTCTCAGTTAGCGCGCGAAACGTTTTAACCGAGATCAAGATCTTGGTTTGCAATACTTTTTTTTTTTAAATACTTCAGTTCAAATACTAAGTGGAATTATATATATATATATATATATATATATATATATATATATATATATATATATATATATATATATATATATATATATATATATATATATATATATAAGATGGGATGACCTGTACGACCCTTGTGATTATGCTCGCTTCTTCCTGGTTCACATTCAACAAGAAATCAAATTGAGTTTACTTCTGTCAAAGAGTAATTGAAGTTATTCAGTGTTTGCTGGTTATCGGTGGTTTGCTAATGCAGCTTAATCTTGTGATGATGATACTAGGAACGCGCGAACCTCATTAAGTCAATTTCATCCTTGGATTACTCTGAGGTGGACGGAGGAAGGGAGGTTGGAGGAGCATTGTGGCAATAATCTCACCACCATGTTACAAAGTTTCTGGCGAGATTAAGTTTTGTTAAGTTTTGTTGTCACTTGTTCAGTATATTCGGTGGTGCACTTCCTATCTATAAGAGTAAAAAAATTTAATTGTGGTTACTTGTCTCGTGTTTGTGTGTGTGTGTGTGTGTGTGTGTGTGTGTGTGTGTGTGTGTGTGTGTGTGTGTAAACGCGTAGAAGTAGGTGCTGGACTAGGCTTTCAACAGACGAGCAATTTTTGGATTTTAAGATTGGAATGGTGAAGGAATATTACCAGGACGTTTGTGACATGAATATAGGGTGAAAAAACATGCTCACCTCCACATCACCAATATACTCACCTCTTACCTTCGGACTTAAGTCTTTGGTAAATGAAAACCTCTCACTTTTGGGACGGGCTGACAGCGACACCTTGGCTTACCATCCCTAGGCAACATAATCATTTATTGACTCAACCACGAGGGAGGATAAACAACAGGGTGGAATGTGCCCATCAACCTTAACTTGGATTCGAACCCAGAGCCTCGCATTCCTAGCAAGATGTGTCCACCACTGCACCACTAGACCTGTGACCTACTCCGCTACTCGCATTACTCATCGTATCTTCAGCACTCATTATCCAATCACCGGGTAAATTCACGCCCCAACTCGCCTTCACTCAACCCTTCCCGGTGCTCCCCTTCCAGAGTAGGTCCTCCTTTCCTTTCTTTCCTCCATCCTTTTCTTTTTTTCCCTCTCTCTCTCTGCCTCTCTGTCATCAGCCCAAAGTGACTGCTGCCTAATTAAGACTTCCCACAATTTTACATGTCTGCCTACAGCTTGTCACTTCACTAATAAACAGCCATGGTACGCCCATCCGCCCGCCCGCCCGCCCGCCCGCCTGCACACACCACACCACGCCTGTCTCGATCACTCCTGACGCGTTAAGTCGTTTGGGGTGACTTGTGTGTCCTCCATCAACCCTTCCTGACGCAGAGGTGGCCGATGGAAGGGAAGGAACGTGTGTGTGTGTGTGTGTGTGTGTGTGTGTGTGTGTGTGTGTGTGTGTGTGTGTGTGTGTGTTTGAGTGATATGCCCTCTTTGACCCTATATACCCTACCACCCTTTACCACTTCCTCCTCCTCCTCCCTCCTCCTCCCTCCTCTCTTAGGTCTACATAACATGGTGTCCTCTTGAAGGGCACGGAGCTACTGTAGAAGGAGAGGGAGGAGGGTTAGAGCTCGAAGGGAGGGAGGAGGGAGGAGAAAGGCAAGGCATAGAGGATGGGCCAGGTACACCCCCCCGCCATTATCGACCTGACGCAGCCCCCCCTTCATGCCCCTCCACTCCTCTCCCATTCCCACTACCCCCACCACTACTCCCATCGCCCAGCACCCCCATCCCCCTTCCCAACCACTTCCTTTACTCTCTCTCTCTCTCTCTCTCTCTCTCTCTCTCTCTCTCTCTCTCTCTCTCTCTCTCTCTCTCTCTCTTTTTCTTTTCTACACACACACACACACGCACACTACACTCTTCTTCCGTTTCTTCCTCCCTATCCCAGCGCACACACACACACACAGTCACACATACACACATCTCTCTCGTTCTCTCTCTCTTAACATGCTCTTTTTGCTACTCTCTCTCTCTCTCTCTCTCTCTCTCTCTCTCTCTCTCTCTCTCTCTCTCTCTCTCTCTCCTACTCATACCCTCTCACTCTTACGTCCCACACTCTTACCTACGCACACACTCACCTTTACCCCTCCCCCCCTCCCCTCCCCACGCCCACACCCCACCCCACCACCCAGGAACGCCTCCTGCTCTTCCTCCCTTCCCTCCCTCCCCCCCACTCCCCTGTGTTTTACTCTGCTCCCCCCTTCTCCACTTTTATGTAACACACACACACACACACACACACACACACACACACACACACACACACACACACACACATACACGCGCGCGCACATACACACACACACACACACACACAGACACACCACTCACTCATTCTCTCTCTCTCTCTCTCTCTCTCTCTCTCTCTCTCTCTCTCCAAACACCCTAAAGCATTCCAAATTTAATGCATCATCATTATTCCATTTGTAATCCTAAGTAGAAAAATATGGAAAAAATACAAAAAAATTACACACCCTACACACTCACTCTCTCTCTCTCTCTCTCTCTCTCTCTCTCTCTCTCTCTCTCTCTCTCTCTCTCTCTCCTAGGGATAAAAACTTACATTAATAAGAAATAGTACAAAGACACACTAAGACGCTTTAAAAAACCCAACAAACAAAGTAAGATTCAAACATTTATTAATTTCCTTTATCTAAAACAATTAAGTGAGCAAAAGTGGAGGGGGGTTTTAAATAGAGGAGGAGGAGGAGGAGGAGGAGGAGGTAAGGTGGAGGAAATAATAGGATAAGGATGGAGGGATAGATAATGAGTAAGAATTTTTTTTAGGGGGATAAAAGTTTCTAAATATATGGTGTTGTTACTTAATATGTGTTGTTGGAACCTCTATTTAGTACTGGAATCGATTTAAGGAGTGTTAGGGATAGGTTATGGTAAGTGTAATACAATATGCTATAACAATTAGACAACACATACATGATTTCACTTAAAACAGCTTATCTATTACCATTTTCCATTACCATTATTACCGTCTTTTTTTTTATCGTCTAATGGATAATAGATAAATAAAATAATAAAACACCATCTTCTATCTATATCAAACTCGTGTAACAAGTATAGACTACGTAATCATATCAAAGAGGACCTTGGACATCTAAACCTATATATATATATATATAAATTAACAGTGTTGGATTCCTTACGTCTACATATAGATGCTGACAACAAAAATGGGGTTTGATCCTTCTGCAGCTCCTTTCACCCTCCTTCTCCCTTCCCATGAGTGAGATAAGGATAAGGATTCCCGCTCCTGGCCCTGTCTCGTCACCCTGCAGGATAACACAGTAGTAATTAGTGTCTCATAAGCATCAACACCTTAATTAATCGTCCACCTGTCGGGCGAGATCACTGTAATTACTGCTAATGATTAAAGGGTATGTGGTTACCTGATAATGAAGCATGATAGCGTTTAGTAGGAAATAGATAAATGGTTGAATTAATACTTTAACTTATTATCATCATTATTATTATTATTATTAGTAGTAGTATTAGTATCATTATTACTATCACTATCACTATCACTATTACTACTACTACTACTACTACTACTACTATTACCATTACTACTATTACCATTACTACTATTACTACTACTACTACGACTACTACTACTCACCTCACCAATCTTTTAGTGACTGGTAGTGGTTAGGTTAGGTTAGGTTAGGTTAGGCTAGAGGCTTCAAGGCATGAAAACTCCCTGAATGACGGTGGTTAGACGTTAAAGAACAAGGAGAGAGTTGGTTTGGCATCAGTTTCAGGTTAGTGTCACGCAGGCAGAGGCGAGGCTGTTATATGAAGGCTCAGACAAGTAGCAATAGTAAGTAGGATGACTATACACGCACATGCACTTTTCTGTACAAACCCAAACTATTGTAAATTGTATTAGTTTTGGAAACCTGCCTCGTTGAAGTAACATGCAGGAAGGTGCACCCAACTGATAACTGTAAAAGGACGCAGGTAAAAGCTGATTAAATAATTCCCTCGAACTATGTAACTATAGACCATATAGTTCTGCTACGATTAACAAAAGAGCTCTACCTCTCTCACCAAGAAGCTGTCGTGAGCCAAGATTGAACTCATACTCCTTAGGTCACAAGCCGGGCACTGTACCCAGAGCAGCTAGGCCCCAGTATACAGATTGTAATGACTCTACAGGAGCTTATGAACGATGTGATGTGGGAGTCTACGTGCTCTGGTGCTGGAGGTGACGGAGAGCCTACTGCTGACGAAGGTATGTAGTACGTGTCCAGTTTCAGCACACTAGTGAAGTTTCGTTGATGGTACGAGAACTCTAGTTAGATACTCCTACTTGGAAATTACTGAAGCTCCAGTTGTGCTATATTGAAAGAAGGTCGTTGGACACATTATAATGAACTGGCTTCTCGAGACTTTGAATAGGAGAGATCATAGCGAGATGGAAAGAAACCGAGGAATGCAGTGAAGTGACCTTTTGTAAATGTACTTAAGGACCCTAAAGACGTAATATTCTAAAGAGACCAATCAGAGGGGAGAAACAGGCTAGTTAATATTGGAAATGCCTCTCATTACTTCTCTCTCCTTGTCTCCCTTCACCTCTCACGTTGCTCACAGTTCCCTTATCTGTTTTGTTCTCCCTCCTTTCCTTCCACCTGCCTCACCTATTCTAATCACTACACGTTCACCTGTCACCATTCATAAAGCGTCCCACCTGATATTGGTAATAATGACAATCCCAGGTATCGCCGAGGTGTTCGACTCTTCACGACCACTGCCGCTCACAACTCGCCGGACCTGTGACCTAGCTGGGATTTCAGCGGCCCCACCTGGATGTCTGCCGCCAGGATTAAGTGATGGTAGAAGCTGACGGCGGTGGTGAAGGAAGAGACGCTGATTTTCTCGTTGTGGCCGTGGATCATGTCAATATCCGAAGAGGTCATCATGACGGGGAGGAAGCGGTACACGTGAGTAGTCAGCGGCAGGTAGTAGAGGGTGTCCGTGTTACCGACTAGCACACCTGTATCACAAAGATAATAACACACTTGTAACACTTCCTTTACGCACCACCACTGGGGAGTCTTAGTGTATCCATCTGAACAACCGTCTCCTCCACCCCAGGAAGCATAGGAACACCACACAAGGTCGAGTCTAGCTGGTCGAGTCTAGCGTCCTCCGGAAGGCATAGATGAGGAACAGGAAAGTAGAGAACATGCTGAAGGTAAAGACAAGACTAGGAAGTACCGCAACCAGATCAAGAAAGACGCGTGCAGCATACAATTCACAGGACGAGATGCTGTATAGTATACCTGCCGATACACCTTTCTGTGTATCTGCCACTTCCTCGCCGCTACTGCCACCGCCCGCCCCACACCATGATGCGGTGATAAAAGCGGGCACCCTGCATCAGGTTGGTGATGGAGATATGCTCGTTGGCGCCGTGTATGGTGTTCACATCCTCGGAGGTCAGGATTATTGGGTAGAAGCGGTAGACAGTCGTGGTGAGGTTGAGGTAATGCCTAGAGTCTGTGTTGCCCACCAAGACGGCTGCAGGTGAGGAGCCCCTTGCCTTAACGCACATCCAAACCACTCCACTCCACTTAAAGCTGTCATGTACAAAACTCACTCCCCATGCACACACATCATCCCTCACCTACTAATACACACACACACACACACACACACACACACACACACACACACACACACACACACACACACACATCTTCCACTCTCTTCTAAGACATATTCACAACTGAACTGAACTGAACAACTGAACGCGAGTGAAGTAAGTCGAAGGTTCACCCTAATCACAGTGGTGGTTGTGATGAAGAAAATAAATTGATGGTAGAAGACAGAGGGGTAAAGGGAGGACGGTTGTTAGAGGTTAGACTGTTAGAGGCTAGAGGTGGTGGAGTGACAATGGTGAGGGATTCCAAGGTTCGGAGTGTGACGGCTGGTGAGTGTTACGGGTCATAGAGTGACGGTGGTTGGAGATTAGTGTCCTTGAGGCAGACAAGGTGTTGTTTGAAGTCCCAATTGAGTATTAGTAGTGAGTAGGCTATTAGTATACATATATATATATATATATATATATATATATATATATATATATATATATATATATATATATATATATATATATATATATATAGCTAGGCCTGCAAGTGTCCCCAGGAACTCACTCTCTCTCCCTTTCTTATTTTCTATATTTAAAGATATTAGTGAAATGCAGTAAGAATTTTAGAAACAAAACACAACACAAAGCGATACGGCGGATATATGAACACATGATGTGGTAATTAGGAAAGAAAATTAAAGATTTAATATTTCGAATACTTCGACCCTGGCAAGGGCACAACAACGCGTTAAGCCATAATTATTTTCCCAAAGCAGTCATAAGGCGCCCTCATGTTGGTAATAATGACAATCACCGATATCGCCGAGATACTCAGAGCCTCACGACCACTGCCACTCACAACTCACCAGACCTGTGACCTGGCGAGGATTTCGTCGGGGCCACCTGGATTTCTGCCGCCAGGATGAGTTGATGGTAGAAGCTGACGGCGGTAGTGAGGTTAGAGACGCTGATTTTCTTAGTGTGGCCGTGGAGCATGTCCAAATCCGAGGCCAACATTTTGGTTGGGTTAAATCGGTACACCTTAGTAGTCAGCGACAGGTGTCCGTGAAACCGACCATTATACCTGCATCACAGAGACAACACACGCACTGTAACACCACCGTCACGCACCACCACTACAGTGAACTGAACTCAGTCCACATGTGTCCACTCAGGCTCCCGAACAAATGTCCGTTCGACCAAATGTCCGTCAGTGAAATGTCCGTTCGGCCATTTGTCCGGCCACGGTCCACTCCAACGTTACTTTCACCCTCAGGAGCCACATAAGACTACAAAGGTCCTGGCGAGGAGATAATACTGTCCTAAACCCTTGAAACCGGCGCAACAGGAATGCATTTAGGTACTACCGGGCAGCAGGAGGTTGGTGAGATGTCCTGGTCGGCACCGTTCACGATGGCCACGTCCTCCCTCGTCAGGAGCACCAGGTAGAGGTGGTACACAGTATGGTGCAGGTCATTCCTAGAATCACTGTTACCTACCATGACAGACTTCACGCACACGCCAATACAAGTTCCCACGCACACACCCATGTTCCCACGCACACACCCATGTTCTTACTGACACATTGCAATCCCTACTTAAATACACATCATAC
>JAXIVD010004900.1:0-27500 GCA_036785275.1 Cancer borealis | reverse complement strand
CTCCCTCTGCTGTCTCCCCTCTTCAACCCCTCCTCCAGTCCACCTCCCCCCCTCTGCACCCGGCGCTCCGCCATCTCCCCCTTCCCCGCTTTACTCTCCCCTCCCCACCTCGTCTTACCCCGCCTGTTCTTCGGTGCAGCCCCCTTCGTCTGCCCCTCCCCCACCTTCCTCTGCTACCCGATCTATCCTCTCTCTTCCCCTACCACCTGGCTACTCCCGCACCGATCTCCTCTCTCAATCTCCCCCCTCTCCCCATACCTCATCTGCTCCTGACCCCCTTCCTTCTTCCTTGCCTCTTATGGATATGGACCCCGGTCCTTTACTCCCTGAGAACGCTCCTCCCTCACCTTCACCCATCCCGAGTCTTATCCCCTACTGATCATGTCTGTTCTTCAGTGGAATATTCGTGGTTTTCGTGCCCATCAACAGGATCTTCGCCAACTCATTTCCTCTTATGCCCCAATGGTCCTCTGCCTTCAGGAAACCTTCCTTACTAGCCCGCCCACCCCTATTCCTCAGTACCTCTTTTTTTCCTCCCCACACACTATCTCTTCCGCTATCCTTCTTCACCAGTCTGTTGCTTCTACCCCTCTTCCTATCCCTACTACACTTCCCTGTACAGTCCTTCGTATCTACCTCCGCCGTTGGGTGTCTTTTGTTTCCCTTTACCTTTCCCCTTCCCAGCCTCTTGATCTCGATGCCCTCCGCTCCCTTTTCTCTAACCTCCCTTCCCTCCTCCTTGTGGTTGGTGATTTTAATTGTCGCCACACCCTTTGGGGGGATTCTGTGGTCACCTCTCGTGGCCGCTCTCTCGACCATCTCCTTAAAAGACTTTGACCTTATTATCCTTAATACTGCCGCCCCCACACACTCCGATCTCCGCACCCAGACTTTTTTCTGCCTCAACCTCGCCCTCTGTTCCCCTGACCTACTACTAGATCTCCACTGGTCGGTTCTTGACCACAATCCCTGTAGTGATAATTTCCCAGTTCTTCTTTCTCCTACTTCCTACATCCCTCTTCCCAGACCCCCTCGCTGGTGCTTTGGTAGAGCAGACTGGGGTGCTTTTGCCTCACTGTCTACCCTTCGTCTCTCCTCTCCTGATTTTTCCTCCTCTTCTGATATGTTGATCTACTTTATCACGTCTGTTCTCGCTGCTGCTTTTGTCTCCATCCCCCGGACTTCCCGCCCCTTTGCCTCCAAATGTGTTCCCTGGTGGAACCCTGCCTGCACTACTGCTTTTCGCTTGAAACGGGCGGCCTGGAGTAGTTACCGATGTAAACGGGACACTCCCGGCCAGCTCCCGGCCTTTGTTAACTTTAAACGTGCCTCGGCTAGGTTCCGCCGGACCACTAGATTGGCTCAGTCCAACAGTTGGCGTGCTTATGTGTCTACCTTGACTTCCTCTACCCCCATTGTTTCAGTCTGGCGCCGTATTCATAAATTATCAGGTAAACACCCACCCTCCTTTGCTCCTGTACTTCGCCTCCCCCAGGGTGATATTGCTGAACCCCTCCAGGTTGCCACAGAACTGGGCTCATTTTTTAGCAGCGTCAGCAGTGGTTCCCATCTTCCTCCTGAGTTTGCTGCCCTTAAGGCGGCACATGAGTACACCTCTATTACCTTCACACTTTCTTCTAATACTTCATATAACACCCCCTTCTCCCCCTCTGAACTTACCTCTGCCTTGAAGTGCTGTCGTAACACCTCTGCGGGCCCTGATGGTGTTCACTATCAGATGCTCCGCCACCTTCCTACTGTCTCCCTGACCTTCTTACTTACGCTTTATAACCACTTTTGGCTAACCGGGGACTTCCCACCCCAGTGGCGCGATGCACTTATACTCCCTTTTCTTAAGCCTAACAAGTCTGGTACTCTTCCCCAGGATTATAGACCCATTGCTCTGACTAGCTGTGTCTGCAAGCTCCTTGAGCGCATGATCAATCTCCGATTGATGTGGTACCTCGAATCAAAGAACATTCTCTCCCCCACTCAGTTTGGCTTTCGACGTGCCCGTGGTACAGCGGAACCTCTCGCCCGCTTACAAACATATATTACTTCTGCTTTTGCCCAACGAGAATCTGTCTTAGCTGTTTTCTTTGATCTTGAGAAAGCTTACGACACTACTTGGCGCCATCAC
Organism: Cancer borealis; assembly: GCA_036785275.1. NCBI lineage: Eukaryota > Metazoa > Arthropoda > Malacostraca > Decapoda > Cancridae > Cancer > Cancer borealis. Next base: position 25,360 of record JAXIVD010004900.1, on the reverse strand, counting down.
ATCCTTCACCAGCTGTCCTGTGTCGGTGTCTCTGGCAACATGGGGGTTTTCCTCCATAACTTCCTGCGAAACCGTTCCTTCCGCGTTAGGGTTGCTTCCTCTTGCTCTCCCTCCTTCTGTCAGTACGAGGGTGTGCCCCAGGGCTCGGTCCTGAGTACTACCCTCTTCCTCCTGGCCATTGATGGCATCGTTTCTACCCTCCCGCCTGGTGTCAGGTCCTCTCTTTATGTAGACTATTTCGCCATTTATGCCTCGAGCAGCTCCTCCTCCCTTCTCCATCGCCTTCTTCAATCTGCTGTTACTGCCACCTCCTCTTGGGCCACCGACCATGGCTTCCACTTCTCCCTTACAAAGTCTTTCTCTATTTACTTTTCACGGTCCCGTACTGCTTGTCCTCCTCCCCTTCTTCTTTATGGCACCCCTCTTGAATATCCCACATCGGGCAAGTTTCTTGGTCTTATCTTCGACTCTCGCCTTACTTGGCGCCAGCATGTCCTCTCTCTCAAGGATACCGTCTTTCGCCGCCTCCGTCTTCTACAAACCCTCTCCCATGTGTCTTGGGGTGCTGACTGCAAGACTCTGCTTTCGCTGCATACTGTACTGGTCCTTTCTGTCCTTGATTATGGCTGCCATGTTTATTCTTCCGCCTCCCCCTCCGTCCTCAGCCTTCTTGACCCTGTTCATCACCTTGGTCTCCGCCTTGCTCTTGGTGCTTTCCGATCTTCCCCTGTGGAGAGCTTATACACTGAAGCCGGTCTCCCTTCTCTTCCCCGTCGCCGGGCCCTCCTTTTCCTCCGCTGTTATGCCCGTTCCCTTCAATTTCCCTCCTCCGCTTTGCGTATCCCTCCTTCTCTGTCTGCAACCTTTGCCACTCGACCTCACTTACCTGTTCCCTTCCCCATCCATATTCATGCCCTTCTGTCCCATCCTTCTTCCCCCTCCCTTAATCCGCTCTCATTCTCTGTTTCCTCTACTCTCCCCTGGCTCTCCCCTCACCTCTCCTTTTGCTCCTCTGTCTTCCCTATCTCCCCGAAATCTAATACCCCTTCCTGTGTCTTACGCTCCCATTTCTCGGCTCATCTTCCTACTCATTCTGGTAGCATACACGTTTATGCTGATGGCTCCAAGTCTTCTACTGGCTCGGGCTGTGCTGTCCTGCTTCCTGACACTTATTTCCAATACCGCCTCCCTCTTCAGGCCAGCGTTCTTACTACTGAGCTGTTCGCGATTCTTTTTGCCCTCCGCCGCATCTTCCGCCTCACCGCTTCTTCTTATACTATTTTTACCGACTCGGTCGTCCCTCTCCCTTTTATCTTCCTTTTCCTCTTCACACCCTCTTGTCCGCGACATCCAGGACTGGTTATTCGGCCTTTCTGTCCATCACAAAACAGTTCGTTTTTGCTGGGTCCCCAGTTATGTTGGAATCCCTGGTAACGATACTGTTGACTCTTTGGCACATGACGCCCTCACCCTTCTTACCTTTTGCACTTCCTCCCTTCCTGTTTCTGATTACTTCCCAATTTTCCGAACTTTCCTTTATACCCGCTGGCAATCTTTCTGGTCCACCCTTACCTCTAATAAACTCCACGCTGTCAAGCCCTCTGTTTCCCCTTGGTTCCACCCATCTCATCCTACTAGACGCTGGGAGACTGCCCTGGCCCGCTTACGAATTGGCCACACCAGACTCACCCATTCCTACCTGATGTCCCGTTCCCCTCTCCCCGTCTGCCCATCTTGTGACGTCCTTTCCTCCCTTCCTCATCTCCTTTCATGTCCCATCTTCGCAACCCCTCGTCTTGCAGCCTTCCCCCACCTTTCCTCCCTGTCCCGTGCTCCCCGTCTTGCTGACATCCTCGCTGAGTCCCCTTCCTTTTCACTCCCTGCCCTTATATCCTTTCTTCGTACCGCTAACGTCCTACATCTAATCTAACCCCTACCCGACCCTACCCCCCACCTAGTCCTACTACCCCAATAGTGTCATATGGCCTTTGTTACCTGGCACATTTCCCCCCCCCCCACATTACAATTACAATTAGTTTTAGAAGCCTTAAACGGCAAAAAATCTCGTCTTATAGTCCGGTATATACGGTACTTAAATTGTAGGTTTTCTTCACATTGCTGTAATTTTCATATTTGATTAGTCCACATTGAACTTACTTCTGTCTCTATCTTTGCCAGGCTGACATCCTGTAAAACGGGAATAGCGGAAACAAAGCGCAAACATACGTATGCACTCCTCCCATTTACCTCCTAGAGTCTAGACCACTCGAGAAGAGAATGATTCCACGCAATAATGGGAGACTGCACTTACACAATTACGTTATATCCATACCAATCTCATTCACTCCTGGAGCGTGACCTGATGCGGACTTCTATCTCTGATCCAATTATTCCTCGCTTGGCCCTTTGGCCTTTACATTTTTTCTTCTTCTAAATATTGTAGTGACATGGTCAACGTCAACCAAACTTGGATCTTGATAATTTTGGTCTGATTGGAAAGGCATCGGTATGGTGGCCTGTCTCGTAGGAGTCCTGGTTACCTTTACTTTCTTTGGATCAATTTACCAGGGTTTCAAAATATCAGGCGTTACAGTGGTATGCTGCGATGGAGGTCTATAATGAAAGTATTGCACAAGAATTTAGTTCCGAAGAATTGAAATTAGAAAGGAGTCATAAGGCAGGATTGGTAACGTTAAGTGTATAGAGATAAAAACTAATTCTTATAAATAATAACAATAGTAATAAATGGGAAGAAGAGCTGCAAGCAGAGGCACGGTATAAGAGGAAAAATAACAAAAGATGTTCACATCAGTAATACTTCCATGCATATGCATACTTATGCCTAAATATGTTTTGAGATTTGCTTTGCTATTATTTTGAGTGTAATGTGACCACACGATAAACATTTTTATGTGTATATATGACAAGAACTTCCGTCAAGGGAAAGCGAGTAACAAAACAAACCACAAGAAGAAGAACAACAAGAGTGTCTTGAAGGGTGAGTGAAGAAATATTTCATTTTACAGCTGTTTGGTAAGCGGACAATTTTACCATACCTAAAGGATTTGTAACGAATCCTTATCTGTGTAACATCATGTAGTGTATACCTGTTTATGTGTTATTTTGTGCAAAGGAAATATAATTTTTATTCTTTTCTTCTGATGAGGCCGATCCATTTAAACTTACACTACCTCGTTTTCGTGTTATTTTACTGTTTTGCTCGTCAATATACTGCCCAACTTTTGGAAAAAGAAGTGTTAACCATAAAGTAATGAAGAAAACCAAAATAATTCATAAACTAGCATGTTCCACAGAAGAGGTGGACACACACCTCAAAAGTAGGTAACAATAGACCATATAGTTCTGCTAGGGTTACCGAGAATGTTAACCCTCTCACCAAGAAGCTGGCGTGACCCAGGATCGAACTCACAACCTTTAGGTCACGAGCCGAGCACTGTACCACAGAGTTACTTGGCATTCTCCTATAAGAAATGCCAGGAGCTACATACTAGAATAAAAAGAAAATTTGCTAAGACGGCATTTTTGTCATATCTGCTGCTACTGATTTGTAGTTAATTTTTACATTTTTCTACAGGTTAAGGAGGCTTTCATTCCTGTGACTTCATGTTGAACAGCTGGTAGGTAGTAAGTGTCTAGACCAGAAGATAGTGAACACCACCCACCATGGCTGCCAGTAAGAAGAAACCAAAAGACATCAAAGTGCTCATGCAGGAGCAGATGAAGAGCAAAGCAATCACAAGGCAGATTGACTCACCATATGCAAAGTATCCTTTATGACCCAAAGTGTGATTATAATTTACGTTGTTAATAGAGATTAGGGATTTAACCTATAGATATGCTATTTTAAGTGTCAAATGTATGCTAGTTTTGTTTTAAATCAGTGACTGCTCTATGAGATCTAGACCTATTACCAGCATAGCCCGCCAACATCAACTCTGGCTATATGGGCACGTGGCATGTTACCTAGAAGCTGATCCTGCTTCTCAGGTTGTTTCTAAAGGGGATAACCCGGGGTGGAGGAGGTGTCCCGCCCACAAAGTTCGTGGGTGGGGCAAGTTGATGTTTCCTGCTGGAAATTACTTGGTATGGGAAGGGGGCTTGCATGGGGCAATACCCGGGGCTGGCGTTGGAAGTTTGGCGAGGTGACGCGCCCCTCGGTGTATGCCCCCAATGATTGATTGATTAAAGTGAAGTTCACATTGCTTAGTTTTATGATTTTCTATTTTAGGTGTTGAAGGTCACTAGAATATATAATTCTCATGATTAGAAATTTACTGCCTTGCTCACCAATGTTTTAATGAACAAATAGTTAGCCTTAAATGTGCTCCTTTCATATTGCCAGTTTCAATGTTTTGAACAATTTTCACTTAACTAAGGATTTCAGATACAATAGCCGTGGACAGCTGATGTGTGTAGTATGTGGGACAACAGTGAAGAGTGCCATCATATGGCAAGCACATGTCAGCAAACGATCTCATCAGGAGAATCTTGCAGATCTCAAAAAAAAGCAACAGCAGGTTATTTAATCTAATAAATAATTTCATGTTTGCAGAAAGTATGAAGTCACCATTACACATATATATGTGTTTAATAAAACAGGTGTGGCAGGTGTAGAGGATTACTAGTAGTATTATACTCTTCAATAAGGATTTTATATGTACAGTAAGTACTTTAGTAAATTTTCGGATTGCAATTGTGCGTTTTGTCAAATTCAGGTTTCATGTTAAAATTTGTTCACATTAAAGGCAACTTTTATTGGTCTCACAGTTCTTCCAATAGGAAAGAAGTGTACAATATACAGTATGATCTTATATTTCACATCTTTTTAGTACTGAAAATCACAAACATCAAGTGATACTGGATAATTAGTATATTCATTGATGTCTAAAAATAGTATAGTTATACAGAATATAATTTCAGTGATAATAGGCATTGTGATTTTTGTTTTTAGTTGTAGAACCAACCATCACTATGTTTTATTTTTCATTGCAGCTTAATACTCCGCACTCAAGCAGCACCAGCAGTACCAGCTCCAGGACCACAAAGGAAGGAGAGAGTCTTAAGAGACCAGCACCATCTGATTCACATTCACGTAGCCACAAATCAGCACCTTCATCTAAGCCTAAAGGTGAGCTGACATATTTGTGAATTAGTTCTATTAAGAAAATTATTAAGAAAGTTTTCAGTTTTACAAGCCATTAGGTCATCAGTGCCTGCCTAGTTGGTACACATATACCAAAGGTTTTAGCCCCCTGAACTATTTCTTGTAACGCCTCAATGGTGCAGTGGTTAGTAAGTCTGACTATGAATCCGCTGTCCCAAGTTGGGTCCCGGACGAAGGCAGTCGGCACACAGCTCACCCAGCTGTTCATCCTTCCAAATGGGTTGGTCGATAAATAGGTACCTAAGGGAACCTTGGGAAGGTAAACTGTGGAAACTCAGAGGTCACAGTGGCCCTGTGTCCCAGAATAATGGATTACTTTCCACCACAGGCTCAAAGGCCAATGTGACGGGAGATAAGTGCCCGCAGCTATGTGCAGCTACTGCGTGCGTCCCCCCCTTTACTATTTTTTGCACCAATAGCAGTTCTGTCTTATGTAGGGATCTTAGCAAACCCTAACTTCTATTCCCCCTTCTCTGTGTTGCAACAAAACTCAACACTAAATGTCATTTTTTTTTATAAAATATTAGGAACTACAAGATTAAATGAAATACCAATTACATAAAAAGACCCTGATTATTTCTTATACTATTGCACTTCAAACAGGAATCCCATCCTAAATCTGCCGTGGCCTTGCACATCCATTCATATATAACTTTCAATGGGCAAGTTCAATAAACACTGCCAGCATGGTTAAAAGACTTGCAAGGCCATAGAGGCAAGATCACAAAGCTGCCAAACACAATGAATAGTGAATGTGTTAGCAAATTATAAAGATTTTAGGCTTTAATTTTACTTGGCACTATAGTTAAATAGAATTGTTATTTATTGTCTGAGTTTTCTTCCAGGAATTCTTAAAAAAGTGTCAACTTACTCTTCCTCTGATGAGAGTGGTGAAGAGGATCAGAATGAAGCACCGCCACCAGAACCACAACCATCATCTGCACCTCAAGTCAAAACAGAGAATGGCCACACTAGCCATCCTAATGGTAAGTGTCGTAATAAACACTCAAAGCATCATCATTCAAGTGTTGTACCAAAGCATAATGCAAATGTGGGTGTACATCAAGGATCAATGATGAGTTTATCTTTATCTATCTATATACCAGGGTGTTGTCCCCCTGAAGGAGGGTAGCCGAAACAAGGAACACAAGAGAAACATTTCTTTACTCTCCCAATCTGTATCTTGTCATTCATAGGAGAGAATTTATAGTTAAACATATTTTTTTCTCTCTCTCTCTTGGTTACATTGCATCAAGCAGCCTCATTAATCACAGTGCTTATATGTTTTCCCGTGACAGGTGTTCCCGAGGACTTTTTTGACTCTGACAAGACCTCATCTGCGCCTCAAGAAGGGGAGTCAATATACAATGAAAAGCCACCCAAGCCCAAGCATCCTCCAAAGGCTAACACTACTGAAGCTTTACCTGAAGGCTTCTTTGATGATCCAGTAGCAGATGCTAAGGTAAAATATAACATGTTGATTGAGTTTTCATTTATTTATTTATTTGTTTTATGCATCATCACATGGACAAATGCTACAAAACATGCTTACAAAAGACCCTCCTAAATGCTTGCACAATTAATGCAGTGAGTTCAGTTGAATTCACAAGGTTTATTGATATACTTTCTTGTCAAAAAAAAGTTGAAAAAGGTTCACTATTTTACGCCCTCTTTGAAATTCCATCAGACACTCATTCACATAATTCTAGAACTGTCTCTTGTCATTCCCCTTCTCGCTTCTCTCACTTAAAGGTACATACACAGACCAATGCATATTTAACTATTCCTTACCATATCCTTGAAAACATTAGAAGTAAACACCCTCTTTTCTTGCCTTGCTTTTACTCCACACTACTCCTCCTTCCATCCCCTCCCATTCTCCACACTCATCACTCTGTCACTCCACAACCTTCTTATATGGATTCCTTGTACCACCATGACGTCCAACCTTCCTCTCTTAAAACTCTCCACTTATTCCCTTCTTTTTAATACGATAATTTAGATATTCTTCCATTTACCTTGATTTTCTTTCCATTTGAGGCTCTTATAAGCATATTCATCTAATATACTGTCATGAGCAATTTAGATTACATATCAGGTTAATTAATACCACTAACAAGGTAATTAAGGTATAATGGGGTATGTCATTATCCTAAAGAGTACCAGTTGTGTGTGTGTATAGTTTGTATTTCTGTTGTTTTCCATCACATTGCATAGACCCCCAAACCAACATTAATTTTCCCGGGTTCCTATGCATTGTTTGTTTTGTTTCTATTATAAGAATATTAAAAGCAGCTCAAGATTGGAGTGTGATTATTTCCTGTGCATTTTCATTTTCTAGGCACGCAATGTGGAGTATAAGGACAAAGATGCAGAGGAGTGGATGTCGTTTATGCGGGAGGTTTCAGCCGCAGAGCAGGAAAGCCGCACCATTATTGAAGGAGACAAGGAAGAAGCAGCGCTGGCAACACAAATTGAACAAGCAAATGAACAAATAGCTTGTTTAGAAAAGTATGTAGTGTCCTTCATCGATGTTTTATAGAATCTCATATTGCAGTGAAATCTTTGCTAAAAGGTGTAATAAATTCAAACTTTGTACAAGCAGATGGATCATAATGTAATATTTGTGTTGCTTTGTAGTAAAGTTGTAATAGTTACCCCTTAAATTTGATCTTTTCAGAGTTGTAGAACTTGATAAAAAGAAGACAACTCAGCTCAAGGACCGAGGAAACACACGGGCAGATTCAGATAATAGTGAAGACTCAAGCGATGAAGAGTTTGCTCCAGTTATATGGAGGACAAAAAATTCCCTGATTTAATTTACAAGTATTTATATTTTCACTTCGTTTATTGTTCTTAGCTACTGCATGTTTCTTGCATTGTCAATATATCACTATAGCTGTAATATGAGAGAGAGAGAGAGAGAGAGAGAGAGAGAGAGAGAGAGGAGAGAGAGAGAGAGAGAGAGAGAGAGAGAGAGAGAGAGAGAGAGAGAGAGAGAGAGAGAGAGAGAGAGAGAGAGAGAGAGAGAGAGAGAGAGAGAGAGAGAGAGAGAGAGAGAGAGAGAGAGGAGAGAGAGAGAGAGAGAGAGAGAGAGAGAGAGAGAGAGAGAGAGAGAGAGAGAGAGAGAGAGAGAGAGAGAGAGAGAGAGAGAGAGAGAGAGAGAGAGAGAGAGAGAGAGAGAGAGAGAAGAGAGAGAGAGAGAGAGAGAGAGAGAGAGAAGAGAGAGAGAGAGAGAGAGAGAGAGAGAGGAGAGAGAGAGAGAGAGAGAGAGAGAGAGAGAGAGAGAGAGGAGAGAGAGAGAGAGAGAGAGAGAGAGAGAGAGAGAGAGAGAGAGAGAGAGAGAGAGAGAGAGAGAGAGAGAGAGAGAGAGAGAGAATGTGTGTGTGTGCGCGCGAGAGGAGGAGAGTGTGTGAGAGAGAGGAATGAGAGAAAGTGTGTGAGGAGAGAGAGTGTGTCAGTTTGAAGAATTTACCCAATATCATGCAATCTAGCTGAGTACATGTTACAAAAGTTTATAATATACACATTTATATTACATCATGTCCACATAACCTCTGCAATGATTATGCTGTTTGATGTGCACATAAATTTGCGCCCAATATTGGCACAACTTACCCGATAGTTTATCCAAAACAATATGTCAGGTAAAGCTGAAAGGAAAACTTACATGATAAAAAAATATGTTTCTTACTAGCGTGCTAAACATATATATGCAATATTGTTTTCTTTGTCAGTTTGCTTCCTTTTATTGTTTTATGGTACTCTGCAGTGATCATGTAGTATATACTATATTTGTAGCCAATAGCAGACATATTATATGTGTGTGTTTGTATTTAACTAGTTGTATGTAGTAGTAGTAGTAACATATAGGAAATGAGCTCTGCTCATGGTGTCCTGTCTCGATATATATTTTTATCAAATTTAACTTGGAATGTCAACTCACTATTTTTTCTAAAATGATTCAGGTATCACCGCTCTGTTTGCAAGTCCATGCTGTTGTGGAGGGGCTTTGGGACTACATATTGTGGCCCAATACTGTGATGGAGACCTTTTGGACTCCTTTACAACCTCGATCCAATCAATTTTTGTTTGGATTTTTTAAAACATACTTATAGAAATTACTTTTTCTGCCTATTCTATATAAGTTTAATACACTAACTTACATCTTACGATTTCTTTTTTAACACTTTTCCTCTCATGTCAATTGCACCCCTGTTTTTACTGATGTCTCCAAATCCCATTATGGCTCTGCTTTGGTCATTCCTAGACAAACCCACACCCTCTAGTTGATCTAACCATTACACTACAACAAACTGTTCTTTGCTACCCTGTATTTTGCCTTGCCATTTTCTCTTTACTCTACCGTTTACCTTATAGCTTAACATAGCGCCATGGAACCTTTGTTGTCTGGTGCTTACTTTATTTCATTAAATCACTCCCGAAGCTCCTCCACAGCGCCATTGAATTGGAAACTGAGGTGGGTGTAGTGGTAAGTGGACCGAGCTAGTTACTAACTTAGCCTTAGTTTGAATACACCTATGGCACATGGCACACAGTCACTCAGATGTCCATTTTCTTCCCTCATGGGTTGATTGATAACCTGAAGAAGAGGTAACAAGAACAGTCACAGTTGATCTAGTATTCTGCAGTAAAGGAACAATTACTTTGCCAATGCAGTAAGTGTTCCCAACTGAATGGTTTCCAGTAACTTACGTATCTAATCTGTTCAGTTTAGGATAATGGTTTATAATGATTATTGATAATAGTAACATGGAGTAACACATAATGATTAATAAACGGACATAGCGTGGTTATTGTAACTATACATAATACTTCAACTTTAGGGTCCTCTATCCAAATGACTCGTGCCAAAAATGACGTTTGCCACAAATTGTGTTCAAAGTTGGGTGACTTTCAGACAAGTTTAACTTTGTTGCTATTGATTGCCGCACTTTGAGCATAATATGCAGCAATAGACATAATGAAACTATGTGATATTATTGTAGTAACATATTAGGCAGAGCATGATAATGACACCAATATAGATAAATGAAAGTGATAAAATTACAAATTACTATTAATAACCTACGAAAAACTGAAGTAACTACATTACTATCTACAGGAGAGTCTTGCTATACAAATTGGCAGTATAAGAAGAGTGTAAGACACCCAACATATTATCTTTAAGGCATTTTCACTATACAATTTGATATTATACATATTGGTCCCAAAAATTAAAGATTGATTCAAATTGTACAGCAAAGCCATGTTGGCATCATTTACTACTTGCCTCCTGTGATAGGTACTTCTATGATAAACATCATTTACTACTTGCCTCCTGTGATAGGTACTTCTATGATAAACAAAGCATATTCAAGTATGTTGTAGCAGCTTGGCAGAAATATCACAGGAGGCAAAATGCATGTGACACTGTCATGGACCAATTTTACATATTATATTTCTGGGTAGTGGGAATTTAACCCCCATTCTTCAATTGATTATTCTTTTCATAATGTAAAATTCAACAATACAAACACTGTAATACAGTAACCTATTTGTATAATCAAGACTTTCCTGTATCAAGATTATAGAATTGATAATATTGAGATGGACTATTGTGAAAGCTGTAATTACAACACTTATTTTCTACCACCAGTGTGGCAGCCAATGTGTGATGCCAGTTGAGCAGTTACTTCAGTGAAAATCAATACTCTGCCGACGGAGGAGTTCCAGTGCCTGGCTGCAGGTTGTGCCTTGAGACGATGAGCCATTTAAATAAAAATGATGCCTTGCTATGGAGGTTTTTCTTCCTTTGCTTCCACCACCAGCCATTGAAGGAAGGGTGTTATCCATTATAAAACAAAGTGTTGAATGTGATGAAAATCTACATCATTTCAATAAAGGACTCTTCTACTGATGAAAACTTTAGTGTAAATGTTTGCCTTTAAATATACTGACAATCATGCCACTCTTGGATCTCCATTAACAATAACATTTTGGGCATCTTTCCCTAAACAAATTGATACAACAGCAAAGTCCATAGTAATGAGTCTTCTTTGTATTTCCTACAATACTTGATGTTACTCATATTTTCTTCACATACTCTTAGGGCTGAACCATAAAATATTTCGCCAGGGTATTGCCAGCCCTGGTGAAAGGCTTAATAGTACGATGCTAAGAGTATAAGGATTATACCATTAAACCTTTCCCCAGGGCTGGTGATACCCTGGCAAAAGTTTTTATGGTACGACCCTAAGTTACATACTATATTTACATTTCATGAATGACATCTATCCTTTGTACTCAATCTCAAAAACTTTCATCTAACTTTGTAACTAACTGCTCTTTGACAATTCAACAACCCACATGCAAGTGGAGTGTAGTAATCATATCTCTAAGACAAATTCATAGGTACTGGACCTAGACATGAAAGTAGGTACAATCACCTGTATAAAAACATATAACAATGATACTGAATAAGTTTACTCTAACCAGTAATAACATCCAAGAAAAACAATCAATCTTGGAACTTGATGGGATAATATCAATGATATATATTTTCTAAATTGGCTTCTTTAAATAACCAATTGCTTCCTGGTAAATTGTTGTCAGTACTTAACTCTTGTCACATCATATTAGATCCATCTCCTTCCCTGCTCCTCAGCAAATTGGGTCAAATGCAGGGAAGGAGATGGATCCAATCTGATGTGTCAACAGTAAACCAATACGGTTGTTGGGCTGCCACGATGCAGACATTGCTGATCAAACTGCGGTACTGAGCCTCAAAAGGTGTGGTACGGCAAGATTGGTCCCGTCTCCCCAAGAGACTTAGAGGCAAAAATGTGAGAGAATGTATGTATATAAACACTTTGTCTTGACTATCCCCCTCTAAGTTGGGTATGTACATAAATTTAACGCTATTTACCAATAAACACATTATTAACAACATTAATGTTCTGATGTGAGTACGTATACCATTTCTTAGAAAGTTGACATTCTGGATACTTGCTCATGAAAGATATGACTGATATTTTACCTATATAATTACATAGGGTATCAATGACCCAACAAAATTATAGAAGTATTACAGTGAACCTCTGCTCTGTACAAATTATGTAAAATGATTGTAAGTTTATTTTTATATGCAATAAAAAGCAAAAAATATTGAATGATCATGACTTTTCTTATGCCTCTAAACAATTTATGAAAAGTTTGTTAAAATTGTACTGTTCATAATCACCAAATTCAAACTGATGTTAAACTGAAATCCTAAAAGCAACTTTTCTCATCTCCCAACAACCCAAAATCTAATTTCATAGTTATTTTTTTCGGTGGGTGAAAAAAAAAAAAAAAAAAAAAAAAAAAAAAAAAAAAAAAAAAAAAAAATTACATTTCTCTTACCTTCTTCTTTATATTTTTCCTGCTGGCACGGCTGTTTTTGTTGATTTTGGTTGAAAAAAATCTTCCATGAAATTCTGGTGTGCACTGACGAGCTATGCGCACACTGTGAACGTCGGTGAGAGTGAGAGAGGAACAAGGGAAACTTATCGGCATGTGAGGGAGGGGAAGTAAGGCAAGAATAATCACTTATCTCAGTTCACCAGTAACTATTTCAGTGTTATCTTGCCACCAATTGTTGTTCTTCATTTTCAATCCTGTTATATGCTGCTATTGGCTGCTTGCTTGGTTAAAGTAGTGCTAATAGTAGAGGGAATTTATTTTTTTAACGATTGCTTCATTGCTTTATTCACTTTCTGTAATCATCTAGCTACGAAAGGCAAGATATTGATTATTCACAGATTTTACATTCATGGGAGTCCGTCCCATAAACCTAGATATGCCAGGGGATGACTGTCGAGTATAAAAATTTCAATTAATTAGATATATGAAATATGACAACTATAACAAAGTAAAATGATGATTTATCTATAGTCTCTGATGCCTCGTTCCCTCCAGGAATGTCCACGGCAAAAGAGTCTCCACCTCTCCTTCCTTGCTTGCTCAATCCCTCCCCCTCTATCAGCAACTCTTTCATGCATATACTTCTTTACCCTAACATGATAGGTAGGAATTCTATCTTTTCTGGCAGCAATAGCAACAGAAAGATTCATGTGACCGCCCCAAAATCACAAATGAAATAGTAAAAGCTCAGTTAACGACTCCGAGGTTTAAGTTCATCATAGCACGACCGAAGGAATATATAGTTTTTCTTCTGTGGATTGAAGTATTCATGACCCTGAAAGAATATAATGATTCTGTTAGTAATATGATAACTCCATTACTTTCTTGACGATATAAAATAATCACACAAAATACGATCTCCTACTTCACAAAATTCATCTACTTCCTACAATGGCACACACACATACATAAAAAGAAGCATTAATCAACAAAAAAGTCACATCTATATTAGTCTAATACAAAAACATACCTTCATCTTACCTTTGACCAATCATATGACACAGCATAAGCAAATATCTGACCATTGTGACTGAAAGCACAGCAGGAAATAGGCTGCTCCATGGCTTCTGAATTCTTAAGCTTTGTTCGAGCATCTTTGTCCCAGAAACTAAACCTGCCGTCAGAACCGACGGTGGATAGTGTTCCGTGCACTGGGTGGAACTTTATATCATTCACCTGTAATGGAAAGAAAAGCTTTAAAAAAATGTATTCAAAATTAACTTTACTATAGCATCATGTATATACAAATAAATATATATAATTAACTTGTTTTTGATCCATGAACTGCAGTAAAAGTGGTTGGAGAGTGGGTGAGGAGACAAACAGATGCATGTGTATGGCAATAGCACATGGGGGAGGAAATCCACTAGCTATTCATATCAATATTCTACACAGTATGGCATTTCTTATATAAAATCATCATTCATGCAAATAGAACACATACCAGGTAAGCTTAAACAACATCAATGCTTATGAGGTTGTACTTACAGCATAGATATCTTGAAAACCATTTGAAGTGCCATTAGATCGGTGACACTTGAAGGTGAAGTTGTCCCTTGGTGATGCTGCAACAATATACTGAATGGCCACCCGACCCTCCACACTACCAAGGGCAAAGCCAGCAGGGGCACCAGCACCCTTCTTGTCCTTGAAGATCGCAACACATCTATGCTGGAATGAAGTGATTGAACATGTCAACCTGAATGCAACATATACAGTAAACCCTTAATATATATGGATTATTCATTTACCATTGGGTGAGGTAAGACAATGGAAATGTTGTGGATAGGATGGTTAGTGGATGTGAGAAGGGAGATATATGTCAAACCATTACCTTGTGGAGGGAAAGGTGATGGTGGGTATGAGGTGGGTGAAAACTAGGACTAGAGTTGGTGAGGTAAGGAGGTAAGGAGGGTTCTGAAAGTGAGTTGAGTACACAGAAATAAATAGTGGAGTATGTGCGAGCATGTGTATGAGATGGGTGACTTTGAAGAAGAGGAATGATGGCTGTTTAAGGAAATTGTTGTGGGGTGAGCAGAGGTGAGATGCCATTTCATTCATGACTCCACCATTCACTGCTCTTTCTTCTCCTGAAATGCATTGTTCCTCTATCAAATGTTAACTCTTACCTGATACTTCAACGGTGATTCTATCTGCTTGAATTCTTGAGGTTGGCCTTCAAGCTGGTATACAATTAAGTGTCTGTTTGCAGTGCCCACCACAGCCATCGGGTACTCTACATCTGCACAGTAGCACCGCTCAGGCAGGCTGATGGTCATGATGGGCTGGGCACTCCGGGTGTCCCAAAACTGGAGAGGACAAAATAAAAGGTTAAACTGATTATCCAGGTCAACAGAAACAGTTTAGATAAAATAAGAAGACAAATACTAAGACCATTTGTGGAACAGGAAATAGATGACTAATAATGAGTTACAGTGAAGGAAGTCATATCTATCTATCTATATATATAATTTGTATATAATTTTTTTCAAATCAATTTTACGGTCCTTACATCCTGATGCTTTATAATTCCAATCTTAAAACAATAATATTTAAGGGGAAGCTCACTCTCAGACACAAAAAAATTAATTAAAAAAGGCATTAGATCTTTCAACTTGAAGCTTTCAGAATATAACAAAATGATTAATGTCGACTATGTGAGCAGGAGAATGTAATACGTCATGACGTCTGACAGTATGACGTTATAAAGTTTTTCATAATATAAAAACCTTTGGTATTAGTTTTTGTCATAGACACCTGCTTCTACATGGAAATACTTAAATACAATTAAATTCCTAATACGTAATGAGTTACTGAGGCCACAAAAAGCACATTTTGCATGACGTCACGCTGATTGCCATTTAAAAAAAAAATAAGTTTTTCAATTTATCAAACAAAACTCAACTACACAATGTAGATACAACCAATAAGCATTAACATGAACGTTTACAAGCAGTTTCAATAATTTTTCAAAGTTTCACAATGTTTTTAATGTAAACATTTCTTGTTTTGAGATAGTACATGTGTTTAAAGTTCCTGTTAGCCAGCGGAGTACACTCCCTTGGTGATTTGTGGTGTAGTAAGATGTGGGTGATTTGATTCATATTCCTATGTGTTGCTATGTATACGCTTGAAATACGCTCAAATTTCAATTTATAATTTTTTCACGTATTTCGACCATATCAGAGGGTGAGCCTCCCCTTAAGTGTTTGGATGCTTAACATGGGGTTACTATTGATGATGTGAATGAATGAAATGCCAGATCGCACTTACTTTTAATGTTTTGTCCCATGAGCCGGTCATGATGCAGGAGTAGGTTGGTGCTTTGATCCAGTGGACTGTCTTCACTGGTGCATCATGCTGAGCCACTTGCATCTTCTGATTGCTGCCCAAGTCCCAGCAGTGCACAGTTTTATCAGCACTTGCCATAAAAACCTGAACATAATTATACCTTTTGAGCAATTGTTTATGTATCCCATTTGTTAAATGTTAGCAAGTTCATAAGAACAGTTACCATGAAAATAATGATAGAAGATAGCAAGAGATGCAACATTGCAATGGAGTGTAAGAGGTTGAAGACAGCCAGTTGGAGGAGGGGAGTCAAAAAGAGTTTTAACCATTTAAATTTTAATTTTCTTAAGAGTGCGTATGTGTGTAACATACATGTAAAATAGGGTAATAATAAGAAGAGTATGTCTTTAGAGAGCATGCTGCAACTGCTCTCTTGGGTTAGTGAGACAGGAAAGGAAACGGTCAGGAATGGCACGGGAAGGGTCAGTAGCAGGCTTGCAGTGTCCCCTCACCTCCCAGTGGGAGGAATTGAAATTGAATTGGCAGGTGTCTAACTGCCTCCTCCTCATAATATACAGGAGATAAATGTAAACATGATAGTAATTTTCATATTTTCACATAATTGTTTCAACTCAGTAATACACACCCTTTATAACCAGAAACAAATTCCAAACCATATCATACTACAGTACTTTTGACAACTATACAATGAATGCTACCCAACCCACCTTACTGCCATCATCATGCCATGCCACATCCATCACAGGTCCACCCATGGTCTGCTGAGCCTTGCCTATGGTCTTTCCATCTCTTTGCACTTCCCAGCATCGCACCTGCAATGTGTATCACTTGATGTTAACAATACTACTAAATACAAAGTGCTCTGTACACCCCACTGCTGAATATAAATATTTCAGACTATAGTAATACTGTATCACAAGCAAATTTTTCATATTGAGTAAGTGAAGCACTGCATTGAAAGAAGTTAGCACAATAAATAGAGTACACAATGGTAGAGGACATACATCCCAACACACAACTAATTTGTTATCTTTCCTATACTGCCACACAAGCATAAGTTTAAACAGGGTCTGGTAAGTTACAATACATTATCAAACTTTGTAATCTTTCCTTGAAATTCAGAACTGTACCATTCTCTTTCATATAAGTATGCAGCTGCCATTCTTCTTCCACGTCACCCTTCTCACACACTCTCACTGCACACCACTCATCTATCATCTACTGTTATTCCACCATTTTCTCCCTTGTATTCAACTCACTCACTTTCAGAACTCTTTTTACCTCTTCCTTTTCTCTACGTAGTCTTCACTCCCTTCATACATACTTTCAGCTTTTCCTCCACAAGGACTTGGTCAGACATTCCTCTCCCTTCCCCCTCTCAAAAAAAAACCCTCACAAATTCATGAACCGCCCTATCACATTCCTGAACACAACCGCACACTCTAATAATAATAATAATAATAAAACATATTGAGCACAAAATATATCTTACATTATTGTCCCAACTTCCAGCCACTAAAAAATCTTGTGGGATGGAGGGTGGAGAGAATGCCATACACTGCACCGAGTCATCAGGAGGATTAACAACCTGGAGAGAGAAAAAAGAAAAATTAGTAACTTGAATGAAAACTTTGTGAATCCATTTTATAATTTGAAATTAAACTCTCCCCCAAAAAAACAATAATAATAATCACCTACCTCAAAATCCTTCATGGGGTTGGCAGTAGCAGGTGTGGTAGTAGACAGACCAAACCCGGTGAAGGTACTGCCACTTGATCCGAATGTGCTTGGGTTGAACATCACCTGAAATATCAAGGAGATACTTATTCACTAGACAAGGGATGTGAAAAGGATATGTAATGCTCCTACCAACCCTGAAAATGGACAAGTACATGGAAAAGGATGTAGTTGTTCCTTGTGTAAAAAAAAAAGTGATTAAATAGTCGCCCCCAACAAGGTAGCTACACACCATACAGGGTTAGGGTTGACAAGAGAGCGCTAACCATCTCGCCAAGAAGCTGCCATGACCCAGGATAGAACTCGTAGCCCATAGCCCATGAGCCCAGCAGCCGTACCTGTAAGTGCTCGCTTATAGATACGGCATGTGCCTAACTTTTGGGTAATAAAATATAAAAAGCTTATATAACCGAACTAAACCTAACAAATGCCGTATCTTCATAGTGCTTGCTTATAGATATGGCACATGCCAAACTTTTAGGTAAAAAGCTTACATAACTGAACCAAACCTAACATAACTTGAAAGATGCTTATAGATGTGGCACATACCTAACTTTTGTGTAAAAAGCTTATATAACCAAACCAAGTTGTACCTAACCAAACCTAACATAGCTTGAAAGATGCTTTACCAGGTAAATAATAAGGCACAAGCCGTACGAATGGCGGATGAATAGCAGATGACAACGCGGTACAACTGCTGTATCTCTAAGCACTTTGAACAAGATAACCGTAAGCCATGAGTTAAATATAAATGAACGAAGTGCTTACAGATATGGCAGCCATACCCCGTTGTCATCCCCTATTCGTACAGCATGTGCCAGCGTTACCCACCGTGTTCGCATTAAATTTGATATTTTCATCGTACGAAATTCCAAAAACACTTAGAAAGTTATCAACAGAATAATCCACTATTCCTACGGCTTGTGCCTTATAATTTACCTGGTAAAGCATCTTTCAAGTTATGTTAGGTTGATTATGTTAAGTAAGGTTTGGTTAGGCTCGGTTATTTAAGCTTTTTACCCAAAAGTTAGGCACGTGCCGTATCTATAACTGAGCACTATGAGGGTATGGCTTATGTTAAGTTATGGTCAGATTAGGTTATGTTATGTTAGGTACGGTTTGGTTCGGTTATATAAGCATTTTATATTTTATTACCCAAAAGTTAGGCACGTGCTGTATCTATAAAGGAACACTATGAGGATACGGCTTCCGTACCTATAAGCTGTGCCTATAAGTGCTTACAGATACGGCAGCCATACCCGGTTGTCATCCCCTATTCATACGGCTGCCACACCTGTAAGCACTGCCATAAATGAACTCCTTCACGATAAGTTAGTTTTCTGATCACTTTGCTGAAAAGTGAACAAAGCTAACAGTATAATGGGTATAATAATGAGAACCTTTGTGCATCTTGACCTGCCAATATTTAATCACCTTTACACTGGCCTTATAACACCTCACCAAGACTAACATAACCACAGTACTAAATGTATATATGAACACCCACCAAGCTCAAGGACCTGTTATGAAGACCGACTTAAAAAACATTACATTTGCCAACCTTATCCTACAGAACATAACATAACCGTAACCTAACAACCTTAACCTAACCATAACTCAATCTAACTTAACCAACCTAACCTAACTTCAAAGACGTTTTGCGAGGTAAATAATGGTTTCCGCCGCCTGAAACCTTCATAGATGTATTGAGTACACTATGTATAGTATGTAGGGAAGGAGAAAAAAAAGAAAGGGGTGGAGTAGTGATTGTTTAGCTTTACCCTCGTTTTAACACTTTACCCTCGTTTTAACACGGAGTCGTGAACACCTGGAAAAGGTAAAAGCCGATACCATTTTAAACTTTGAACAAAAACTAAACAAATTCTAGAACAATCAAAACCAAAAGTATAAGTTTAAAGCTTAGATAGTGTCCACCACCACACATAGGTTAACAAGTAATGTGGATTTAGAACTAGAGATACAGACGTAAAGCTGTCCAGATTATCATGTGTGAGAGTATCTAGTCAACAGGTCTATCTAAACACACTTAATGTCCTTATCATCACCAAGTCAACCCATTATGCATATAATATCTTACAGCCAGTCACAGTTCACAGTTCACAGTCTGTTAATACTTGTTCAGTGTCTCCGGTGAAGCAGTATCCACCACGCTGTGTTGTGTTATGTTGTTGTTGTCCTCTTGGCGCCTCAGTCTCAGCCTCACCCGCGCTCTCTGCCTCTCTTTCAATTATATCAATTATCTATTCTAATTTTAAGATACATCTGTCAAATTATAAGTCTCATTAAATTAGTTAGCTTAGAATATTCAGTTTAGGATATGTTCATTAAATTACTCAAACCCAGTCTCATCCTCAGCCGCAGTCTCTGCCTCTTTCAACTCGCAATCATATATTTCTAAGTTCAGGATACGTCCATTAAATCACCGCGAAAATACTCATACAATAATGTATGTGTACCTCATATCATCACAACTTTTGCAGGTATCACACAAAAAAAAAATAGTTTCTCTAAATATTTAAAGATTTTATTTAATTGGTAAGCGAAACGCGCGAAAAAAACAACTATCTCTATTGATCCTAATCATTACTATCAAGATGGTTTTCCACATAGAAAGATTATCAGCTAGTGCAATAACCATAAGATAGAGATTGTGGGGGAAAGAGGACGAGCATCAGTGAAATGAGAGGACAGTGCGAGAGTACGTGAGGGAAAGAGGAAATAAGAGATTAAGAGGATTATAACATGCAAGGAGGGAATGTAAGGAGAGCAATACATGGAAACTCCTCTGCCTTGGCCATCCCTGGAGAAAGTTCTTAGAAGCAGGCGTCACATAGATAGATGGATAGATAGGTAGATAGACTAATACATTGGAGGGAAATAAAGTTAGACGTCAATTTGTCTACACTCGTCACTAATATACTCTTCGTTGTTTTCCTTTGCTGCATGTTTTCCTGTTTCCTTTCACTTACCTTAATTCATTCTTTCGGACATCATTTTTTATATCACTTACATCATCAGTCATCAAATCTTTGTTACTATTTGTATTTTTTTTTGTCATTTCGGTTTCGTTTTCAAAGATATGATGTTGATAAATTGAAATATATCCATCTTGAAATCTGGACGGGCATAACCACTCAAGAACTATTCACTCCAAATCCCCATGAATGAATTTGTTACCAGTTTGAAGAGTGGTTACTGGAAATTCGTGTATAATTATTTTGAGCGCTGGCCTTCCACCTAAAAATGTATCTGAGCTGCTGCTGGCGGCAGGCAAAGTTCATTTGGCTTGGCGGTGGCCCTGTGTGTGTGTGTGTGTGTGTGTGTGTGTGTGTGTGTGTGTGTGTGTGTGTGTGTGTGTGTGTGTGAGTGTGAGTGTGAGTGTGAGTGTGAGTGTGTGTGTGTGTGTGTGTGTGTGTGTGTGTGTGTGTGTGTGTGTGTGTGTGTGTGTGTGTGTGTGTGTGTGTGTGTGTCTGTGTCTGTGTGTGTGTGTGTGTGTGTGTGTGTGTGTGTGTGTGTGTGTGTGTGTGTGTGTGTGTGTGTGTGTGTGTGTGTGTGTGTGTGTGTGTGTATGTGTGTGTGTGTGTGTGTGTGTGTGTGTGTGTGTGTGTGTGTGTGTGTGTGTGTGTGTGTGTGTGTGTGTGTGTGTGTGTGTGTGTGTGTGTGTGTGTTTATTCACTGTATTCACTGTCACAGTCTGCTGCTGGTCTCTCTCGAGACAGCCGGCCGTCCCCCTATGGAAAGAGCTCAGAACCCATAGTGACCAATCTTTGGGTAGGACCGAGACCACTCACACACAACACACCGGGACAACGAGGTCACAACCCCTCGACTTACATCCCGTACCTACTCACTGCTAGGTGAACAGAGGCTACACGTGAAAGAAGATTCGCCCAAATAATCTCCGTCTGCCCAGGGGATCTAACCCTGGCCCCTCGGTTGTGAACCGAGTGCGCTAACCACTACGCTAGCGGACCGTGTGTGTGTGTGTGTGTGTGTGTGTGTGTGTGTGTGTGTGTGTGTGTGTGTGTGTGTGTATGTGTGTGTGTGTGTGTGTGTGTGTGTGTGTGTGTGTGTGTGTGTGTGTGTGTGTGTGTGTGTGTGTGTGTGTGTGTGTGTGTGTGTGTGTGTGTGTGTGTGTGTGTGTGATACTATAACAAATTTACTAGTACGTCCACATTTTTCATCTAGTGTGTATATAATGATCAGCTTGTGTAATAGTATGCAGTAACATATTGCAAAGGCCATATTAGAGAAATATGTGAAACTATTACATGCTTGATCGGTAAGGATGCATCCAACTCTATAGTATTAGAGTATTTCTGTTTCCATCGATTTTTTCTTCACCACTTGCAGTTTTGATTTTGACCTCATGAAAAATAGGAAAACTGACGTATAAGCATAACGTCTATGGTATGTATCGCAAAAATAATCGACTAGCCCATTATTTTACTATTATTTTTGTGATAAAAAATAATTCTTAAAGCATCATATTTTTCGTAGTAGTGTGAATCAATGGAGTGAAAAATTATATTGAGGAAGAAGCACAGGACACCAACTTATAAGCATGGTAAGTGGTAACGTACTAGTGTATTATTGAAGGTCAAAGCCAGTCTTGTGAAAGGAATAATAAGACCAGGCCTTTCCCTTTAATTAAACTCACATGCATTCACTCGACATTCAGCTATTAAATGACGGATGCTTTGTAAAATAAAAGTCATACTCGCCTTTCCCTGAGTGGGCGGAGGGCGTAGCATGAAAGTGACAGAGGCAAGAGTATAATGATGGATGAGTGACTGAAATGGAAAACGAAAAAGACATAAACGAATACTTATAGATTTTGAAGTGTTGCGCCTCTTTAACTAGAAAAAAAACTGTTGTTCGTTGCTCCTATGCCTCACATCAACATATACTTACGCTTTAAAATGAATAATGTCGTACTAATTCGCATATGACTTCAATTAAACTAATAATTATGTTCATAATGACTCACCAAAGTTTCAGGTGTGGTACAGTGATCATGTTGAGGAATACAGAGGCGGATATTACAGCTCAGGCACCGTCATACCGGTACCGTCAATTGTTTCCATCAGCTTTCTGTAAATCGACAATTTCTGGAGAGCATCCCGTCACACACACAACCGCTCGTCTACAGTTTCCGTCCACTGTAAACAAACACGGCTTCTCTGCACTTAATTATTATTTTCTCTTGTGCACCGATGATGATTTTGTGCGTCTATGCTGTGAAGAAACTGAAGATTTCTTATCATTTGAGAAATTAGATTTTAAAAATTTACATACAAGTTAGCGATTTACTTCGAATATTTTCATATCATACACTATGGATATGGATCCTGATTTGACTAAAAAGTTGACGACAATCTTGCTCTGTGAAGACGACCATGTCCGTCTGATTGATGCAGACGGAAAAAGAAGACGGAACGAGAAAAAACAACAACACGGAAACAGTCAACGTTGATAGCAAAAGTGCTGGTGTGACATATTTTGATCCAGCCTTCAATTGACAACTTCGCAAAAACAAGCTAACTGTTTATTTGACTGCCTGTCTAACTACCACCACCGAACCACCTAACTACCTAATTATGTAGCCACCTAACCACTTTAATGCTATCTGGAGTTGCTTGGTACATGATGGTATGAACAACATTGTTATAATTATAATATTATTCCATGCCGTAGGTCACATGATAATATAAAAACAAATAATTGTTGGATCTCCTCGTAGTTTGATGTTTACTTGATTCTTTCTCGTGTTGTATATCTGTATAAACGATGATGTATACATTTAAGTTATACTGACTCGTTCCCCCTGTCTTCCCTCCTCTGCCTGAACTTTATTTACATTTTCTAAGCTAGCAGCAGCTAGAACCATTCAGATAATTCACATTCAGTAGTTTCTGTCCTACAATCTTCATCATACACTTCAGTTAACTATAGTTCATTCTTACACCTACGTCTTTGGAAAGTTGCAGAGTCGCAACAGTCTAATGAAAGTGATGAAAATATAAATTGATTGTCACTCGTGTTATTTGTGTGAAGATGAAATAAGGTAAAAGTAAATAATGCATCAATGATAATGAGAACCAAACCTTATATGGAATACTGTTAAATACACATCACATAGATTGTTTGGCGCCATTACTGAACACATTTATCTGCTCTGACAATAGTAGTGTAGTGCAGCGTTAAGGTGGAAATTAAATATCATCTCAGCTACTACAGGATGGATGTAAGGATATTGGAAAGAAATATGATAGATTTTCAATAAAGGAGCCTTGCCCGGCCGTGGGATACAAGATACTGGCAGCCCTAGACACCTGCAGCAGCAACAGACCCATAACTAACACCTGCGAGCGAGGCGGTGGAAAAACGGACGGCGGTGGACCGTGTAATTATTATCCAGTTATATATTTTTTTCATACGTAGCACTTTACAGTCTTTATTACATTATTTGGTGCACGTAGCTCATTTTAGTCTTTTAATATTCGTCATTCCTCTCCCTTTTTAGGTGTTGTAGTGTTGTCTTTTGTTTATATATTTTTTGGTAATAGACGTAATTTTTAAATATTGCATCTGTATGACTGTTTGTTTCCCTTCACTTATTATTCTTGTTTTCCGTAACTTTTCTTGACCTTCATATACTTCAACGTGTGTCCTTTACCTCCTCAGAGTCCTGCTGCATGGCTGGATGTGCCTCGTCTTGGGGGTAGAGGAAGCCTGTAGTGTAGTGGGTGGGACAGCGAGGTAAAAGTGAGGTTCAGTGGTTCATACACTGTCTCTATTAGCGGTGGTGCTCATCTCCGTCTCCCTGGCCTTTGGGTCTCTGAAGGGTAGAGAACCTTTATCCCAGAGCACAGCAGGGTGGTAAATGGATCAAAATATATAAGAACTAGAAGACATCGATGGGGAGAGTAAATATTTGAAAACCGATGATTGTTATGAGAAGAAACATGATAATGATATAATATTACATAGACAAGAAAAAAAAAAATGTATGCATATGTGTGTGTGTGTGTGTGTGTGTGTGTGTGTGTGTGTGTGTGTGTGTGTGTGTGTGTGTGTGTGTGTGTGTGTGTGTGTGTGTGTGTGTGTGTGTGTGTGTGTGTGTGTGTGTGTGTAGAGGATACTGAATCTTAAAAATCACTCAGTATATACACTTTTATTTTGGCCAGACAGTCAGTCAGTCATTGCTCCTTTGCCCTGTTCCATTCCACATCTTCACACCTGCAGTGAATGGATTGAAAACAAGATGATGACCTGATAAAACGATACCGTGAACGGCGATGGTGCAATAAATTATAATGACACTAATGATAATAATAATAACAATAACAACAATAATGATGATAATGATAATAATAACAACACTAATGATGATAATGATAATAATAATGGATAAATGATCAGTAAAGATGGACAACAAGGGGACTAATATTTGAAAGGCGCGATCTGTTACAATTAAGATAGGACAGGAAGCACAGAGAGATATAGGACATCCATCCCATAGCCACTGGTGTCCTCCCTGCCTGAACCACAATGCTTGCCTACCTCAATACTCCAATACATTAGGATTGAATTTTGCTTTTGACACGAATCTTTCTTTTTTGACACATTCTACACTGC
>JAXIVD010004899.1:15000-32498 GCA_036785275.1 Cancer borealis | reverse complement strand
GGGCGTGGACGGAGCATGGGCGTGGTGAATTCGAGTTATGTGGATGGAAGGGGAGAGGCTTCATGCTGGTATAGAGGGAGAAAGAGTGGAACATACATGTGAGTGAGTGGGAGGAATGTAGGAAAGGGTAAAGTAATGGCCGGAGTCGCACCTGGATTTTTGGCTTGAATGGAGCCGAGGAAGGGTCAGTCTTGTAGTGTGACAGGTGAGTTCATGACCTATACACTTAATCCAGTCTGAACCATGACCTACAGGGAGGACTAATACCTGTGACCTTTCCTGGATGAATGGCTTGCAAGGGCGTTAAGGCTTAGCTCGTAGTGGTGGCTAGGAAATATGTGACTTGCTGTTGCTGTGGGACCTCCCTCACTGGGGCCTTGATGCTGTGAGTAACATATATCATAGTCAGTCTAGCCCCGTGGGTGTTGCCTTTCCTGTGTTGCCTTTCCTGTAGGTGACGCGCAGAATAAGAAGAAAAACTAAAAAAAACTTAGAAGATTTGTAAAGTATAAAGTGGAAGCGTGTACTGATGTAAGTTTATGAAGCTTTAATAATGTTTAAGAATTACTGTTGAAAAAAATAATAAGGTAGAATAAAAGTGAGTTGCCGCAGGAAGGAAGAAGAAAAGAAAAAAATGCATTAATAAGTGAAAAAAAAATTCACGTCACATAAGTAAGACGAAACATTACTGAACACTTTCCCAGCGGCGTTTCATTTCATCTACACAATTTTCCTTTTCCCTTTCCTTTTCCTTCTCCTTCTTTCCCTCTTACTCCTTTCCTATCTTCCTGAAACAACCTAATTTCCTGAAGGAGACCCATTAAAGGTACCTCGACACGGATTTCCCCTCAAATAATCACCCCCAAAAGCAACGCCACACAAAGGGGAAAATCTTTGCAAATACTTTAGCAACAGCGTTTGGTTTTTCCTTCCCTTCCTTTCTCTCTACCACAACGAAAGCTGGAAGAAGTGAGAGAGAGAGAGAGAAGAGAGAGAGAGAGAGAGAGAGAGAGAGAGAGAGAGAGAGAGAGAGAGAGAGAGAGAGAGAGAGAGAGAGAGAGAGAGAGAGAGAGAGAGAGAGAGAGAGAGAGAGAGAGAGAGAGAGAGAGAGAGAGAGAGATGGGTCTTTTTTTGGGTGTTTGGGGAATGGGCGGGAAAGTTGGGTGTGGCTGAAGGTGGGTTTGGTGGCTTGGGAATAGAACATGAAAAAGAAATACAGGTTTTTCTTTTTTTTTTTGGCTTTAGTATTTTTTGTTGTTTTAGGGAGAATTGTATTTTTTTTTTAATGTTTGCGTACGTTTTTCAATTTAGTTAAAAAAAATTGGTGCAGGTTTTGTGAAGGAACATTTTGAAGGTGTACGTAGGAAAGAATTGTATTTTTTAATTGTTTTTTTCACTGCTTTCTATTGTTTCCTCTCATGATTATTTTTCTTATTATCACAAAGAATGGCGCATTGAACATTTTTTTAGGTAAATTAAAAACCTGAAGCGTGACAATGTATCTTTTGTTTAGTAGCCGCGTCTGACGAGGCTGAAGACTGGTATTTGTGTGATGAGTAAAGTTGTAGGATTCCTGCAACTTTGTGTGTCGGGAATAAATTCTTCACCAATGACATTCGTTTGAGGGTGAGAGACAGAGAGGTAGCTGGAAAGAGAAGGAGGGAGGAAAGGAGGGAGGGAGGGAGGGAAGAAGGGAGGGAGGGATGGAGGGAGGGAGGGAGGGAGGGAGGGAGGGAGGGAGGGAGGGAGGGAAGGAGAGGGACACACGGACGCACGGAGGCATTTTTACAGCAGCCGCATCTCATATAATATAATGAAAAAATTCCTGCTCTTATAACCTGAACTTATTATTTTTTCGTCAGAGAAAGTAAATACACAACGACACTTAAAAAATAAAAATTACATATATGAAAAGGATAGAAGACTGGAAATACTACCTTATGAAATGGTAAAAAAAGAAAATAATGTTTACTCACTGGAAAGGATGCACTACAAGAGCCACAGAGGGATGTAACTTTATATACGTTTTCTAAGAAGTGTCATTGTGTGTTTTCATATTGTCAGTTGTGGAGAGAACGACAACAATACCTCACTGCCTTATGTCGCGTGCGTGGAGTGATGTGTGAACCAGGCGGTGTGTACGTATGTGTATGTACGTCTCGGTGTATCACCCACTTCATGGACGGCGTACAGTTATACACACTACTTCCTCATACATCACCATCATCAGAATTACAAGGAATACAGTACACTTGCATGTAACTTTCCTCCCATCGCCTTGGGCCTTCAGTTCCCAGCACGAGTCCAACACTAAAGCGTCACGTGGGGCTTCTAAACTTTCACTCTTTAATAAACAACTTTAGTCGCGTCTTGTCCGCTCAAGAACCCTTATATTAGTCTGTCCGTCTCCTTCGGCGTGCTGGAGGCTTTGATTGGACAGGTAACTGCGAGCATGTGTGTGTCAAGACAACTATATTTACCTGTCTGTTTGATACCCATTGCGAAACTCAGGTGTTGTTTATGCGTTTATTGGCTCCGGTGAGTTGCAATTGCTTCGTGTAAGGCGAAACTTCAAACAAAAAATATTAATCTTGCTGCATAATTTAGGAATATTCATATACACATCTGACGCAGTGATACACGCCATCCTGTAGTCTCCTAAGCGGCAGGACAGTAAAGTACATTAGTTCCCCAGCATGTAACCTCCAGAGATGCACAGTTGTAAGTAGCATTAGCATTTAGATACATGGAGCAAAAACACGAAATAAAAGCGTTTAAATGCAGTTCCCGGCTCGATATGAATAATGGATTAGCTTGAATAATCGTGTTGTCGGGGAGCGGGAATAGGCAGTGAAAAACGACTTCATGTCCGATACTTAGAAGTGAGGAATTTGCTGGCCTGAGATTCGGTGCTTAGATAAAATGTCGAGGCAAAGTGATAAAGTTTGCTACACTTAAAAAATACGAGTTTCACGAAAAATAAGTAAGGAAGAGAATTTCATCAGAGAACGAGAGTGAGGAGTAAAGTTTCTAGGAGGTTTGGTAGCAGGAAAACAGGCGTCAAGGGGAATTGAATTAAGGAAATCAGCTGTTTTCCTGCAGTTGTTGAAGCGGCAAGGTAGCGGTGAAGGTAGGGTGAAGGCCTCCACGTCCTTCATCTTGCACTCTTGACACTGTTTCCTTACGTGTGTGTGTTTGTTTGTGGCCGCCATGTGGGAAATAGGTGAGCGCGGCGAGGCTGGTCAGCTAAAAATACACTCTTTTTTATCGTCGGTTGAAAGGTAAGAGGGATTTGTTGACACCAAAAGAGAGTTCCCTTGGTATGCAGAGGGAAATGGAACGAAAGAGTCAAAGAACATTTATTGCTGTTCTTATTTTTTAATTATAAGAACAGCAACACATATAGGCGTTAAAAGATGTAGACACACAAACACACACACACACACACACACACACACACACACACACACACACACACACACACACACACACATCACACACACACACACACACACACACACACACACACACACACACACACACACACACACACACACACACACACACACACACACACACACACACACACACACACACACACACACACACACACACACACACACACACACTGCAGGGAAATCAATACGGGTAAATAACAGCGGGGAAGTCTAATTACAGTTCATTTTCCTATTTTCACGCCAACGATTTGCTGCTTTAGTAGAAAAGGTTTTTTGCTTCATGGAAAAAAGACGGAATTATAGCTCGTTTGGTTCTGGGTGGACAAATTACAACTGATAAAAAAGGTATTGGTCTGGGGAATAGAAATGTCGTTTTAGTTGGTGTTTGGGTTTTGTTGTTCTTAGTTTTACTGCGATAGTGTGTTCATAGTGTGTGTGTGTGTGTGTGTGTGTGTGTGTGTGTGTGTGTGTGTGTGTGTGTGTGTGTGTGTGTGTGTGTGTGTGTGTCTTAACTTATTTCTAACACTAGTAAAATTTGTCTCGGATCCAATAACACACACACACACACACACACACACACACACACACACACACACACACACACACACACACACACACACACACACACAGACACACTTGAACTGTTCAGGGTGACTTACTGCTAATTTCGTGAGGCTTATCGAGTTAGCGAAGGTTACGGATCAGCCAACGCGACTCTGCTATTGTTAGTGGGCGGAGAACAGGTACGTGGGGAGGTGTAAAGGCAGTGTGGCTTCGGGGTATCACGTCTAGCTTTTCCTCTCTTGATCCTCAGCTTCCTCATGTCACGCTGGCTGATACTCCTGTCTATCCAATATATTTTTTGTTTTGTTTTTACTATAGTCAGTTTTGTAGTTTTATTTATTTTTTTAGTTTGATTTGTTTTGTTTGCTCTTGTTGTCCTGTTTTTTTTTTTTTTTAATGTTGATACGTATGTTTTTTTTTTTTTTAACGTGTTTTAATTTATTTTTTGTTTTTTCTATAGTCAATTGTGTTTTTTTTTAGTTTGATTTGTATTGTTTTCTCTTGCTGTCCTGTTTTTTTTTTTTTTAATGTTGATGTACGTATATGAAGGGTATTTTTACGTATATTTTCTTCCCATTTCGTCATAAAGTTAATGGTTTGGGTATGAGAGTGTTGACTGCATATGACGTTCCCTTACTGATAACACACCGTTTACTTGAATTTGCCTTTCCCCTTTTCCTTTACATCTCGTGTCTGGGAGTTACTCATTACGGTGCACACTTCCTTTGATCGCAGTTTGTGGTTATCATTAAAACTTTAGCATGCACGTGTGGGGAAACAGTGGCCTCTGCACCACACTACCTCTGGTTATTATCCTCTCTAGTGCGATTTACTTGCTTTCAAGCCAAGTATCAGGTGACCTTTGAATCCTAAATTAATTGTAGACTTCCAGCTACACCTTTTGCACCTTCTTTTTTATGATATTGGTTCCCCTTTTACGCTTTTTCCCCCTTTACCTAACAGGGAAATGTATAAAAATTCTCGCCCTCTACCCTTGAACTTTACCTTACAGTATGAGAGAGGGGAAATTTTTTAACAGTGATGGAACAACGCTTTCGTAATACACAAAAAAACTATTCCTCCTGCGGCTGCGTGATGCTGTAGGTGATGGAGATGACGAAGATGCGAGGACTCCTACTGCGTCTATTAAGGATGATGATGTGTTAGATTGAGCTGTGTTAGCGGGCGTGCTGTGTCCTCCCTTTTATTTCTCCCCACGCCCGCTCTTTCCCCTCTCCTCCGCCTCCCCTGATATGCCTGACGAATCCCTGCGGTGGGCGGCACGTGGCTCGCCTCACTCAACGCTCACGTCAGGATGTAAATTGCTGTTAATTTTTCCACTAACGAATCTTCCTTCTCTTCGATTTGCATGTTCCAGAAATTCCAGGTCCTTGGTTTTAGTGTGCCTGAGTCTGAAGTTTCTTTAATGACGCGGTCTCTCTCTCTCTCTCTCTCTCTCTCTCTCTCTCTCTCTCTCTCTCTCTCTCTCTCTCTCTCTCTCTCTCTCTCTCTCTCTCACGTGTTTCGACAGATGACTAAGAGTTGAAAAAGTTGACTCGACGTAGGAATTTCCGTACATTTGCGTCGAAGGATTTTCCAGAGCGAAGGTCGAATTTCCCTGCTTCTTCGGCGGGAGTCTTGCCTTATGGGCGGAAGAGTGTGTAGACTCCTGCGCCTCCCAGCATAATTTAGTTAGGGCGTCACCAGGCCGAGGGCTCTTCTCCATTAAGGGCCATCCATGCACCGCCCTGAGTTTCCCTCTGAGATGCTCCTTGATCTGGGCTTCGAGGAGGTGGAGGAAAACCACGCTCGGCATCCTCGCCGCGGTCAGGTCCCTCGTCTCCCCTCCTTCACCGCAGTACACCTGGCGTTCAGGTAGGAGCCAGCGTGTGTAGGTTACAGCAGTGGGTTTAATTAGACGACCTTGGGTGTTAAGGTTTTGAATTTGCATTGAAGTGAGTCGGGAAACAGAAACTTCACATTCCCAGATGTGAGCATGTGTTGGCGATGAGGATGACAGCGTGGCCTGGCGGGGTGTGATGGGGTGACGGCGTGTGTTTGTGTGTGTGTGTGTGTGTGTGTGTGTGTGTGTGTGTGTGTGTGTGTGTGTGTGTGTTTGTGTGTGTGTGTGTGTGTGTGTGTGTGTGTCTGTGTGTGTGTGTGTGTGTGTGTGTGTGTGTGTGTGTGTGTGTGTGTGTGTGTGTGTGTGTGTGGAGGGATGGTGCTGCAGTGGGTGAGGGTACCTGAAGGCGTGTCACAACATGTGGTTATGTGCAGGTAGTGGTTCCCTTGACCTTCACACCTTCATTCGCTCCTTCAGCCACGCGGCGCCTCGTGCATAACGCGAGGTAATGCCAAGCGTCCCTAATTATAAGTACACAAGGAGAGGCGAGCAGCACGCGGACACTGCGCCAAAACAAACGACCAAACAAAGTTACGCTACAAGTTGTACACGTACCTGCGGCGTGAAGGCTTTTTCCCGGCACAGCCTCAGCCCTCTGCAGCACCAGGTGGCAGCCAAACCACAGTATATCCTGAGGTAGGAATGGATTCAATACAGTGCTAACTTGATGCCCCTTGTGGTGGGAGATGCACGCCCGGACGCGGCCACAGTCTAGCGACAACTAAGACGAGAGCGCTGGGTCCAACTCCCAGTCAGGAGAGAGCAGCGCACATTTGCCAGATCCGATAATTTCCTCCTTTTGCTTGTTGTTGCGAATAGCGGCCTGAAACTCGGCCTCTGCTGGCTTTCCTTTGCTTCGAAGTAACGAGTTCTGCCCCAAAATCGGCGAAGAACACGCTAGTTTTCCGAATGTTATGAAACTATCGATTTTGTGGTTGGCTCAGGCTATGACGAAGCGCCACGTGAGGGCGGCAACACTGAGGAGCTGCTGGGGGAAAGAGGAGAGGGGGAGCCGCGGGGGGAGGGGTGGAGGGAGAGGCAGGGAGCTTGGAGGGTGGGAACAGAGTAGTGGAGGGACTATTAGGCTGGTGCAGCAGTGTCCAGCAGCAGGCGGCGTTGCTTGTTATGTGGTGGCCCTGACTCGCTGTTCCCCGGCAGGATGAAGGCGGCAGGTGGTGGCGAGTTGGGTGTCAACACCTGCGCGCGGTGGTGCACCAGCTGCAGGCCCTCCACCAGCTGACAACAAATACGTGTATTGACCCGTGGCCTCCTCCTGCTGAACCTCCACCGACTTTATGGAATTACCACATTTGGGCCCGACGGAATCTTGGCCGCGTTGTCGATCTTTACTTACCACCGTCTTCTCCCCTTGTCCGCCCCGTGATGGAGACGGCAGAGGGGGCGGGGCGGGGCGGGGCGGGGCGCGGCGCGGCAAGATTGGGAGGACGGGGAGGGGATTCAGGGTGAGGGGAGGGGAAGGTAAGGGGAAAGAAGTGAAGGTTTGGGTTCCTCTTTACATGTGCTCGAGATTATATATTGGACTGGAAGATAATTGAGTACGCTCCGCAGAGAGAGAGAGAGAGAGAGAGAGAGAGAGAGAGAGAGAGAGAGAGAGAGAGAGAGAGAGAGAGAGAGAGAGAGAGAGAGAGAGAGAGAGAGAGAGAGAGAGAGAGAGAGAGAGAGAGAGAGAGAGAGAGAGAGAGAGAGAGAGAGAGAGAGAGAGAGAGAGAGAGAGAGAGAGAGAGAGAGAGAGAGAGAGAGAGAGAGAGAGAGAGAGAGAGAGATGTGAAAAGGGAATGGGGATGAGATCTGAATACATATATGAAAAATACCCTAAAAAGTTATTGGTATTTTTCCACATAGGCACATTTTTTTTATCCCGACGGGAGTTTCGAGGGGAGCTCAACCTTAACACCGAGGGGAGAGGGGAGTCACTAGCAGTGTACAGCTTTTATCCCCTCAATGAGTGGTTGGCCTGTGAACTTATTTCCTGAACTGAGTAAAAATATGACCGCTGAATAAAACCAGAGTAATGAGAGGGTAAGGGATGAGTGAGGGAAGGGAGGAGAGGGGAGATTGGCTGAAGGGATGGGGTAGCGTGGGCGTGGGGAGGGAGAACTGATAAGGCCTCACTGATAACCTCCTACATATGCCTCGTATTTTTCAAAACATTCTGTTCTGGGGCAGCGTATCTCAAGCACCTCTGCCGGACTAATAGTCAGAGTTCTCCGAATGAAAGTATTGGAATGTGCAGTGTAGTGTTTGTAGTTTTTCTGGAATTAATGTATTGAAGTGCGCAGTGTTGTGAATGGAGCTTTCCAGATTAAGAGGACGGAGTTGTGGTGACTTGCGGAATTAAAATATTGATGTATATATCCAGCTTATAAGACTTGGATTTGCATGAAATGTATGTACTGAAATGTGCTGTGAAATTTTATAGCTTTCCAGAATGTATATATTAATTCACACTACAGTGGATGGAGCTTTTCGGAATGAGTGTAATACATTGTGAAACTTTGCAATTTTATGGAATTAAAATGTGGAGATAGTCGGTCATTAACACGCATCAGAGTTATGAAAAAAAAAAAGTGTGTAACATATTTTTGCGTCGAGTTGCCTTTTTTTTGACATATTTCACTCAAAATCATTGTGTGTGTGTGTTTGTGTGTGTGTGTGTGTGTGTGTGTGTGTGTGTGTGTGTGTGTGTGTGTGTGTGTGTGTGTGTGTGTGTGTGTGTGTGTGTGTGTGTGTTGCCTCTGATCGCTAGGGGATGAGGAAAGGGAAAAATGGAGAGGGGAGGAGAGAGGGGACAAGCTGGAGATGTGATAAATGGAGGGGGATATAGTGAGGGATGAAGGGAGGAATGAAGGAGTGAAGAAGGAAGTGAGAATGACACGCAGGAATAGTGATAGGTGAGGATATCATACAGTACTGAAGGTTGGGAGAAGGAGGAGTTAAGGAGCAGGAGGAGGATGTATGAAAGTTGTATGACAAAGTTAACATACAGAAAATGCTAATATTTTTTTGGGGGAATGATTTTTTTAACATCTTTCTTACTTCCCACAACCAACTCTATTCGTGCAGTATGAATAAATGTATAACTAAGTGCGTGTACCAGGATTTATTGTTAAATTGAATGACATTTTTTCGATTGTTTACATTCCATTGTCATTACTGTATCGCTACACTTTATTTAATACTGTATTAACTTTTTACGTTAAACTTAATAATTTTCGAGTTATTCAATAAACGTGATTTCGAGATAAAAATGCCAAGGGGATCCACGAGAAATAGTGTTAACATTTTTCAGATTCAAATCTCACTAAAGCTGGTCTATAGAGGATCTACTGCCTGAGAAACACGAATCTGGACTCAATTTTAGTATTAACCTTATAGGGATTATACTATAGCGTGTAATATATACTATAATGTCGACCAAAATCTACGTAAAAAATATTTGACGCCATTTTAAATACATATGCATAGTAATAATAATTTACAACCTAACCTACCTACCACAGCGCAGCTTAAGCGTAATTTGAGAGCGGACCAAGAATCAATGCGTAAGTCACTCAGAGTCGACCAGTTGGCGTGATTCTCTCTCTCTCTCTCTCTCCTGGAAACTTCGTACAAACTTCCACCCATGTTTTTTTTCCCGAGAAGTTGATAAATAATCGAATTTTCTTGCTCCCCCTTGTTCATTAAAAGTTTTGTCGGAGCCGAGCCGCCCTTCAGAGCCCCTACAGCACAGCAGAGGGCAGCAGTGAAGCGGCCCGAGGTGGGGGACTTCTGGCGCCTGGAAGATAAGCAAACTGTGAGCGAATTATAGAAAGTTTTAAATGAAGTTCGTAAAGAAAAATTTGTTTTGCTGGTAATTAATGGCGACGGGAACTACTTGGTGCATGTGTGATGAATGGAAACTTAGTCCCCTGAGATGCACACATGTACGTTTGATAATTACACATGTGGGATCTCGGGATGAGTTGAGGAATCACCATATATATATTTATTCATTAATATATATTTTTATAATGATATCAGTGATGGCGAAGTGGATGTTTTTCCTCTCTTATCCTATTTCGTTTTCGCGTGATTCTGGTAATGAGCTTCAACACTTTTTATGTCTTTCTTTTTCGTCTGATTATGTATATACTTATATCTTTTGTTACTGAATTTTGAGATAATCTACTTTTCTTCAATTCAATATTGTAAGATTGTAAGTCAAAAGTTCTGAAAGTAAACTTGTGTGATTGGCTCAAGCAACTAATGAGATGAAAATACTGAAGAAAAGAGAGAGAGAGAGGAAAAGAGAGAGAGAGAGAGAGAGAGAGAGAGAGAGAGAGAGAGAGAGAGAGAGAGAGAGAGAGAGAGAGAGAGAGAGAGAGAGAGAGAGAGAGAGAGAGAGAGAAGAGAGAGAGAGAGAGAAGAGAAGAGAAGAGAAGAGAAGAGAAGAGAAGAGAGAAGAAGAGCGAAGAAGAGCGGAAGAAGAGCGAAGAGAGAGAGAAGAGAGAGAGAGAGAGAGAGAGAGAGAGAGAGAGAGAGAGAGAGAGAGAGAGAGAGAGAGGAGAGAGAGAGAGAGAGAATCGTTAGAAATCTCGAGCAGCGTCTATTCGAAGACACCAAAGGCAGAGTTCTGTTTGTAGAAGACTTGAGAGAGGAGGAGGAGGGGAGGAGGAGGAGGAGGAGGAGGAGGAGGAGGAGGAGGAGGAGGAGGAGGAGGAGGAGGAGGAGGAGAAGGAGGAGGAGGAGGAGGAGGAAGGAGGAGGAGGAGGAGGAGGAGGAGGAGGAGGAGGAGGAGGGAGGGGAGTGAGGGGAAACGACGTGAGGCAGGAAGAGGAGAGGCTCTCCTTAAAACTAAACTGTACTCCTTTTTTGCATCACATTTTTACTTTCCCTTTTTCTTGTCAAGATAAACTGCAATTAAGCTGACTCTATACTTCCGGGTTGTCCCACAGCGAGCTACATCACCTTCATCGCCTCCTTCGTGTTATTCCTGCAGGACCCAACAAGGCAGATAGAGCATCGTTTGTCACCCTTGCGCTCCTCCTTCTCCTCGTAATCCCTCCCCTCTGATGGACGAAGAACCAGACTTTCCTTGTACCCTCCGACACCACCACCTTCTACTTCTTCAGGAGAACAGGTTGTGAGGACTCCACGTCGTGCTTCAACTGGAAGGACGCCAAAAGTACCTTGACAGAAAAATACCTAAAGTACCCCCTGAAGAAGCTCTCGAAGAAACCAGAATTTTTCCCCTCCTTGACAAGTCGTACGTTTTTCTTTTTTTCCTTTTTATCCCCATGAAACGTCACTGGCAACCCTCCTCCTCCTTCAGGTTTTTAGGCGCAGGAGTCAGGGTCCCGGGGGAGTTTTTAATCATGTGGGTTAAGAGGCTTCCTTTTGGGTGTTGCAGCTCATCCTAGACTTTGCGGCGTCCATATCTCAGGGTTATCTTGGCCGCGGCCTGCAAGGGACTGGCGCGAGTGAGGAAACGTTCCCCTCACCGCCTGATTATGGCCTCTCCCCGCCACTCTTTTCTTTTTTTTAACATCTCTTTCTCTCCCGTCTTGTACCTGGTGTGTTGGGTCGTGCATGTGTGTGTGTGTGTGTGTGTGTGTGTGTGTGTGTGTGTGTGTGTGTGTGTGTGTGTGTGTGTGTGTGTGTGTGTGTGTGTGTGTGTGTATGTGTATGTAGCTCTTGTGTATGAAAAGCCACGCGAGCTTCCATGCCAAGGCTGAAGTTTCACAGGTATGAAATATTTTAATAATTGACGTGGCAAAGTAAAAAAAATATAAAGCCTAGACATTCTCCTTCCTGGTTTCAGGGTCTCAAAAATAACTGTTGAACTATGCAACAAATTTCCCATCTCCTTTCGAGGCCTGCAAAGTTTAGGCTTGAATTCCTGGCGGCCCCTTCTTTGTGTGCCTTCAATATTAAGACTCTTCAGCAGATGAAAAGAACAACAAGGATGAAAAGAATACGTTGTAGACGCTGGCGGAGAACGTCTTGCAAGAATTTACTTTACGAGGAAATGAAATTGTATTTAATTGTTAGGAGAAAACTGATCACGGTTCCTTCTGATCTACCACATAGGTTTTGTAATACGAAGGTGAGGGAAAAAAAAAGGCAAGGAGAGTGAGGGGTTGAAGTTTGAGGTTAGAGAGGAGGGAAAAAACCTGCCTGAGGGTGGAGGTAAAAGGGAGACAGAGCAAAGTTGTTTGAGGTGGGAAGCAGGAAGAATTCGAACATGGCAGTGAGGGAAGAGGGGAAGTTTTAAGTTTGGGAAAAGGAAAGGGAAAGGAAGAGTCCAAAGGTGGTAGTTGTGGAAGAAGTAGACAGGCCTTGACGGCATGGGTAGTGGAGGGGAAGGTGCCTGAAAGAGGTGGTAGTGATAAGGGGTGAGGTGAGTGCCTTAACGTAGGGGAAGGTGGAGGGAAGCTTGAAGGTGATGCTGGATGGAAGGAGAGGAAACATTTTGAAGGTGATGGAGGTGAGAGAACTGGGTGAGAACCGTGGACGAGGGGAAAGAACGTAATTGTGGAAAGTGGAAGAACCCTCTCTACTGTAGGTATGCATGTGACCAGGGGGGGGGGGGGGGGGGAGTGGGTGAAGTGGGAGGAGGTGGAAAGTAGCAAGAGCATAGGTAATATCCAAGAAAGGGAATGGAACTTAACCTTCCCGATGCACACGTGTTCATAGCTTCCCTTGGGTAGTATAGGTGTCTCAGAATGGCGATGCAGAGGTGGCCAACGAGTAGGAGCCACGCCATCAAGGGATAACATTCACGCTTATGATAATGACGGGCGCCGGGAAGCCGTAGAGCAAGAATCCAGGGAGTTAACACGTAAAAAACATCTTAATCAATTATCCGCGTTTCAATATCGCGCTGGAAACGAGGCGCCATCCTCTTGGAAAATGGTGTTGCCTGACCAATAAGTACCAATAGAAGGTATGCAAACGGTGGGTGTTTTTTCCTCTCGATGTTGCTCCTTCCCTCGAGAATGGTGATGGGATGGCTTGGGGCGAGGGTCAAGGGGAGGGTTCAATGTGTGAGGAGGAGGAGGAGTGACGGTGAGAATGAGAGAGTCGCTGTGTAAAGTGAAGCAAATGGCGTGATGGACGAGGGAGTTTGTGTGGGACAGATTGAACCTCTTGGCGTGATTAAGGTGGAGTGATCGTTGTGTAAAGTGCTCTGACTCTTTCCTCCTTTGAGAGAGAGAGAGAGAGAGAGAGAGAGAGAGAGAGAGAGAGAGAGAGAGAGAGAGAGAGAGAGAGGAGAGAGAGAGAGAGAGAGAGAGAGAGAGAGAGAGAGAGAGAGAGAGAGAGAGAGAGAGAGAGAGAGAGAGAGAGAGAGAGAGAGATACTAACTTACAATCCAACTTACTTTTCCTTTATTTTAACTTCTCTAAACTTACTTTATGGATACTGTAACTAAGAGATAAGGAAGAAAATCAAGACGAACCTCCTCCAGGCAGAAGCTACCTCCAGGAACCTTGCAATTTTAGAAGAAGGAAAGAGACGGAAGAAACAAGGTAAATTATAGTCTTCCTGAGTCAGATGGAATAAAAGAGTCGGTCTAAGAGAAAAGATATTAAGTCTTACGAAGTCATCAGTTTGTCAGGGGAGTTTTATAAGGCTTAAGATAACCTCCGTAAGACGCGTAGACCTCCTTCAGGGTGGAAGCATCGCCTGACGAAGGAGGAACTCTGATTGTTGTGTATGTTTGTGTGAATCATGGAGAGCTACAGACAGGGAGGCAAGCAGGTGTGAGTGAGTGAAGGAAACAGGGATATGAGAGAGAGAGAGAGAGAGAGAGAGAGAGAGAGAGAGAGAGAGAGAGAGAGAGAGAGAGAGAGAGAGAGAGAGAGAGAGAGAGAGAGAGAGAGAGAGAGAGAGAGAGAGAGAGAGAGAGAGAGAGAGAGAGAGAGAGAGAGAGAGAGAGAGAGAGAAGAGAGAGAGAGAGAGAAGAACATGCATTAACTCAAACATCGTGGAAACTAAATCACAGTATAACAGAATAAAAAAAAAATCAGTAACATTGACAATACTAAGGAAAAGTAACATGCACACTCCCAGTATAACATGATGACGTGTTCTGTGTAGTGATGTGAAGGCCGACAAAAGGGTAAAGCAAAACAGACACAGGAAAAAAGCACACTAGATTCTGTGAACAATGACAGACAAGGGACGTGTGTTGGACCGATAGAATGAGACTTCCATTGAATTCGTGGAAGTGACGCCATAAAAGATGACAGTCAGCGAGAGAGAGAGAGAAATAGATAGATAGATTGATAGAGTAAAAAAAATTAAGTTCAGTCAGCGTAGGGCGTAACATAACGGTCAGTTTGTTATGTTCGTTATATTACCAGTACGATATGTGTGCTAGTTGTGTTTCTCGTAATATTAAGACACAATAAAGTAAAACACACTATTTGAAACGATTTTGTCACAGTTGGGATACGAACTGTGATTCCTGAGATTAAGAGATGTTTACCAGCTCGCCAATGCCTCTCATGATATAAATACACCAATTAAACGCTGGAAGCACCTGATCTAGACTTGTTTACTACCTCAGGAGACAGGCAAGCAGTAAATACCTGCCTGTAGTGGGCGTGACTAACCCGAAGAATGATGGGGGGGAGAAACAGGTGTCCACGGGGCTCGTCTGGCCTTGAGTGACAATAAAACTTTTACAATTCAAGAAACGTGCGATGTATCTTCACTCTTTTTACCTGTGTAGGGCTAACCAGGTATGAAGGGGTCGAAGAATTAGATCAAGGCTAACATCACGCCCTTGAGAATATATCATTATATCGTGTTTTTCCTGTAAGCACCAACAGGAAGAAGAAAAATTAAATTTGTCCTGATTTTTATATTTATTTCTGGTATTGATTTCTTGTTGTTGTTGTTGTTGTTGTTGTTGTGTTCTTTACCCGTGTAGTGTGTGTGTGTGTGTGTGTGTGTGTGTGTGTGTGTGTGTGTGTGTGTGTGTGTGTGTGTGTGTGTGTGTGTGTGTGTGTGTGTGTGTGTGTGTGTGTGCTCCTCCTTCTCTTCCTCTTCCTCGTCATTATCATCATTATCAGTGTATTCATGTACTTTATTTACTAGTTACCAATTATATCAATTTAACAAAAAGTGTTCATTCTTCCCATTCTGAATAAAACAAAGAGTAATTAATTAATGCCAACTAATTAAAAATTTTCGCATACTGTATAACATTGCTTCAGTGAAATAGTTTTTATTTTAATTCCCCACAAACTATTCAGCAAATGATTAAATTATTTCCTACAATGTCTATATAGAACCAGAACAGGTTGTTACGTCCGTCCCTAAAAACAGGTTGCCATTGCCCTTTAATTAAAACGATTTGTTGCAATATCCCTAAAACATAAAAATATACTCTCCCGGAAGTCACCTTTATGTAAAGTTATGGTTTTCACAATTTTAATATGAAATATACTGTGCCGTCAAAGGCCTTACAAGTTTACATAATTTTACCAGTGGCTGCCTGCGAATTAACGACTCCACAACATATGCGAGTCGTTTTAAAGCGCACGAAGCAAACGGAAACGGAGTAGGCGTAGGAATGGAGGCAGTTTTTGGAGAATGGTTCATGGCCACCCCTTCACTCCTCCAAAAATATTTACCAACCTTCAGGGTGACTCGGGTAAAAAGGAAAAAAATATATGAATGGTCCATGTTTGTGCGGCAGATAATTGCTGGAAAGACCGCAGGGCCCCAAGGAAGCGTCCCTGGTGTCCTGGGCGATTATTCCCCGTCAGGTACACGCACAAGGTCACATCTCTTAGTTTTTGAATATGAAAAATAATAAAAAAAATGGTGTTCCACGTAGTTTTCGTTTCGGGACATTTACGAGGGAAAGAGGTCGTTCTGTTTTTGTTTTCAGTAGATGGCAACGACTCTTTTCTGGGAAGTTTCCTTTGGTAAACTTACGAAGCGATTAGTAATGGCAGAGGCGCGCAGGTTGTCGTGTTCTTTTGTTGTAAGTAGAGTGAAAAGACGGTGTATTTTATGTGTTTCTTTCCGGGACACTTGTGAAGGTATTAACGTCGTCACAGCCGCTTAGAAGGTCGCTTCATACTGTTTGGAGGAAAAGAAATGAAGGCGATTTGGAGGCTTTGACATGAATCTTGCTGATGAAAATGTGTTTGTGAGAAATTGCATGGATTACACCTTTGATGTGTTAATTCTCTCTCTCTCTCTCTCTCTCTCTCTCTCTCTCTCTCTCTCTCTCTCTCTCTCTCTCTCTCTCTCTCTCTCTCTCTCTCTCTCTCTCTCTCTCTCTCTCTCTCTCTCTCTCTCTCTCTCTCTCATCGGACCTACATCAGAAAGACCCACAAAAGAAGACATGGAATTTCGTCAAAGACCATCATTTAAGTGAAGGCTCCTGGCTGTGGACCAAGTCAGGAAATCGCCATTCTTTTTACTCTTCCATTTTCACCTTGAGTTATTTCCCTCACAGACCTCTGCTTGGCTGGCTACACCTCCCCGCTGGGCCTAAGGGGCGTGGGGACCGAGGGGAAGGAGAGGGGAGTAGAAAAGGGGGGAGAAACAAAGACATGGGAGAGGGGAGAGGAACCTGAGGATGGAAGAGATGCTGAAGGGAAGGTGATGGTAAGGGAGTAAGAGGAAGAGGGGGTGGAAGGAAAAGGAGGAGGAGGAAGAGGAGGAGGAGGAAGGTCCTTTGTTGGTCTCTCCAATCTTTGGATCACCGTTAATCCCTCAGGGCGCGCCTCACCTAATCCCTCACTCCTGCCTCTCCATGCACTGCTCTCAGGCGGTGGCCTCTCCTGCCTCTCTGTCGTCAGCCGTAACTCAAAAATCTCTTGCTATTGCATGGAAAATGGCGACGGGATAAATCTCCGGTGCTGCAGCCTCTCTCCCCATAATCCGCCAAAATACATGGATTATGATCACAATCTAGCTTCCACGACGTTATTGATGATGACAAGATTAATGGTTCTGGCTTGGTAGCAAAGGACAAGGAAGCGAGGGGCGTCAGCACGAGGAGAAGGACTACAAAGGTCTACAAAGGACTACAAGGAAGGAGGAAGAAGAAGGGGGGATGGGGTGTTGACTCCTTTATATACGTGAGACGTCTTCTTAAACATGAATAGGAAAAAAAAGACCAACCTGCTGGATAGTTTTGATTATACCACTTTTGGTGTCCTTTGGATGAGACCTTGAGAGCCTCGGTGACGATCAAAGCAACTCACTGGAGCGGAGAGAGGGCGGCGAGGGAAGGGACAAAGAGGGAAGGTGAGAAGAGGGAAGGAATAGGAAGACAGGTAACATAGAGGGAAAGGAGGGAGAGAAAGACACGGATAGAGATGAGAGGGAAGGGAAAGTAGTGTAAGAGGAGAGAAGGGGATGTGTGAAAATACCCTTCCCTCTACATTCCACCCTCGGTCATGCTCTCTGTCCCTCTCAAATCCACTTAACGGAGACTCAATGATGTCCCTTCTTGCTCGAGTCGCTCCAGAGACACCTCGACGCTGGGTTAAGCTTGGTACACATGAAACAGGAGGAGAGGAAACTTGAAGGAGGAAGATGAT
>JAXIVD010004899.1:0-7500 GCA_036785275.1 Cancer borealis | reverse complement strand
ACCTGGGGCCAGAGTGTGTTGTCTCCCCTCACTCCTTCTCCTTGCCAATCCCCTCTTCCCTCTATCCTTCTACTTCCCTTTTCACTGTCCTCATCGTCCCCTCCTCCAATCTCTCTCTCTCTCTCTCTCTCTCTCTCTCTCTCTCTCTCTCTCTCTCTCTCTCTCTCTCTCTCTCTCTCTCTCTCTCTCTCTCTCTCTCTCTCTCTCTCGACGTATCCTGTAAAAATAGGTGATACTCAGGCTTGATTTCGTGAATGTATTGATAGATAACGCAATAATAATGGATAAAGCTACATATTTATGTTCAAAATATTTCCACCCTAGTATATAGCTATGTGTGTGATGGTGTGATGTATTGTATGTGTGTGTGTGTGTGTGTGTGTGTGTGTGTGTGTGTGTGTGTGTGTGTGTGTGTGTGTGTGTGTGTGTGTGTGTGTCTACCTGTGCCCATAACAACACGTCTCTACTTATGATTTAGCTTAACAAACCTACAACATAACAAAATATAATAAAGAAGAGAGACTGACACCTCCGCCCCAGCCCGGCCGGCCTCTCTCGGCGTAAAGTTAGATCACGGGAGCGAGAGAGGGAGTCGTAGGCGGGAGATACCGTCGCGTTAGCACCAAATGGGCGGGTCGTTCGGAGGAGTTCCCCGGCACGGACGATTTCAGGGAACTCGAGTTTTAGAGTCAATCGCCCAAGCCTCCAGTTTCCTCGTTGTCCAAGCTTCGAAATCGTGTTTCTCTCCTAACGAAATGTTTCTCGCCTCTTGTCTGGTGCCGTGGGTGTTGAGGCGGTGGAAGGGCGGCGGTGTTTCCTGTGTGTGGTGGGTGTCCTGAGTGTATTGCTTCGGTTTATGCTGATGTGTTCCTGAATCAGCATCAAATTCCAAGCCAGTGTCAGGAAAGGTGTTGGTTGGTTAAGCCCGTGTTGGGGAAGTTCTGTAGTCCTTCCTAAATATACTCAAATTTATTTTTCTTGTGCATTTTCTTGAAGAAGTCTGTGCACTTTGTTTTCTTCTTGCTTAACTCTGAAAACTAAGGTGTGTTTTGAATCTCTGTCTCAGTGTTCGTAACTTTGCATAAAATATTCCAAAGTTTGGGAATATAGTAAATATATGAATTTTGTTGTAGTATTTGTTATTTTTCTTCAGGATTTACCGGAGTTTGTGAATAAAGTTCTTGTTTTGAATGTTGCTTTACCTAACACCGATGTAAAGGTACTAGGAGACAGGTGTTGCATCAGATGGTGGTACTCCTCACTTCCCCTCCTGCAACACTTGACTCCCTCTGGCCCCTCTTTCCTCCCTTATTCCTCTTTTTCTCATTCTCTCTTCCTCCCTCTTGAAAGACGTGCCAGTAATATTTCTTCAGATTTTCTCTCAGTCGTGACAAAAGAGTCTTGACATGAACACTTTGATTCCTGCTTCACCCTTACCCTCTCCTCCCCGTCCCCCTAACTCACCCTTCACCTTATTTTTATCTGTCACCCTCACACGTAAGTTTTTCCCTCCTTCCTTCCCTTGCTGTCCTTTTCTCATCACAGAACATTTTTCCCCCTCAATCCGGGAAGTTTGACGACGTTCATGTAATTATTCTGCGTCACTAGTTTCCTTTCTGCTCTCACCTTTATTCCCAGATACTGAGAAAGGTAGCAACACTGTAATTCTATTTTATTATCGTCATTTTATACTGTGAATTCGTATACCCATTCTTCAGTATTTTGTGATTATTTTATCATTTACTTTTTTTGAGTGTGAGGTGGAGGTGGGTGGGGAGAAGCCTTCTGCTGGAGGTGGGTGGGGAGAAGCCTTCTGCTTTACTAGTCTTTTCTACGACTCATATACTTCCTGGTATGTGTGTCCACCAAGTCACTTTCCTATCCTTTGTTCT
This sequence comes from Cancer borealis, assembly GCA_036785275.1. NCBI lineage: Eukaryota > Metazoa > Arthropoda > Malacostraca > Decapoda > Cancridae > Cancer > Cancer borealis. Next base: position 5,608 of record JAXIVD010004899.1, on the reverse strand, counting down.
CGCCTCTTTCCTAGCCACCTTCCTCCTTGTCCCCTTCCTAAATATCTTCTTCCCTTTCCTAGTCATTCTCTTCGTCCTCCTCGTCCACATCCTCTCAGTCCTCCTTCTTCATTCTTGTCCTCCTCCTCCTACTCTTTTACCTTGAAGCGTGTCCAGCGCCGGCCTCAGTTACTTGGGATATGCATGAGGATACAATATGATTCTGCCTTTTTTTCCTTCCCATTTGCATAATACCGAAAAATATATGCTAAGACCAGAGGCGTGGCTCTCGGGATTAGATTTCCATTTTGTTGCAGCTTTTGTCTATCTCGTGATGGAGTCTTCTCAGTGACTGTCTATTTTATTTTATACTTTTTCAATCTTTTTTTTATACTTTTTTTTTCCAGTGATGGGAGATTCCAGGACTCACTCGCTGCCGTATGCCATTCCAAGGATTCTTTTTTTCCCCCAGTTTGTGTTGTTTTAAAAGTTTGACAGGATGCTCTTGTGTGTGTTTTTATTTTTATTTATTGAACGTTTTTGTAGGTTGACAGGATTTCCGCTTGTCTTGTCCCGCGGAGCCTGGCTGGGTTGGGGGCTGGATGGACTTGGCTTTGCGTTTCATTAATTTAGTCACGTTCAGTCCATTCGCAGCGGCATTTCCCTTCGCGGCTTCATTTGATTGCAGTCACTTCGGTGAGCCTCCCTTCACTTCGGGCGAACCAAGTCTTGTTTCGCGGGACTTCGTTTCAATTCGCTTCTGCTTCGTTTGTGGGGATTCAGTCCGTCTCGCGTGTTGTTTGGAATGACATATGTTTTTTGTCCTCAACAATTTTTCCTTTTTTGTTTACGTTTTAGATATTTGCTTCCCATTGTGTTGTCTGGGTGATGTTTCTTGTATCTTTTTATCCCTCGTTGGTGTTCTTCACTCCGTTGGGGGAAAGGTTGATGGCACAGAGAGGGATGAGTGTGGTGTTGCTGCTGATCCATTCCTTTCATTTGAATCGATATTGGATAGGCCTCGTTATGTGTGTGTGTGTGTGTGTGTGTGTGTGTGTGTGTGTGTGTGTGTGTGTGTGTGTGTGTGTGTGTGTGTGTATATGTGTGTGTATGTGTGTGTGTGTGTGTGTGTGTGTGTGTGTGTGTGTGTGTGTGTGTGTGTGTGTGTGTGTGTGTGTATGTGTGTGTGTGTGTGTGTGTGTGGCGAGTTGTATTGATTCCTGATGCTTCTCCTCTCGCTCCCGCGGAAAACTCACATTTCAAGGGATAGTCTGAACCATGACCCTTCGTCCAAACCCTTTCTCTCTCTCTCTCTCTCTCTCTCTCTCTCTCTCTCTCTCTCTCTCTCTCTCTCTCTCTCTCTCTCTCTCTCTCTCTCTCTCTCTCTCTCTCTCTCTCTCTCTCGCTCTCGCTCACCGTGAACAATGATTCGAGGTGTTCTCTCTCTCTCTTTTTTCTCCCCACCCTTCGTTCCTCCACTATTGGGCAGAATGTTACCTTTATCCTCTTCTTTCCATTCTCCTACAATGGGAGGCGATTCGCTGTGTTCTATTTCCTCCCTATGCTCAGTGTAACCCTCCCTGGCAGCCCTTGCGTTCCCCTTTTACTGAGATGAACTTCAGTATTTATCGGGTTTTTCTCTCTTTTTTATTCCCCAAGTTTTGGTTCAGTAGTTTGTTAGACTGTTATGACCTCACGTGGCACCGAAGTTTACGTTGCCAGTTGGTAGTACAGAGGTAAGAAGTTTTATTGAGGTGTGGGTTTCCCTGTTTAATTTTGGATGACTCGTTGTGTTAATGTCATCCTTGTCCGGCTGCTATTGCTAGGCACTGACCTGTGATTATTCCTTTTTTTTCTTTCACTCTTCTTATTTTTTTTTGCATTCGTAATGGAAGATTTCATTTCACTTGGTTTTTTATTAGTTTTACTCTCTTCTTTTTCGTCCGTTTTTTTGCACTTGTGACGATATAGATTAGTTTTTGTCCTTAATTTTCTCTAATCTTTTATTTTATTTATTTTTTCTCTCTCTCTCCTGTTTTATTCTCATCCCTTCTGTGTTTCTCCTTTTTCCTGTTTTCCTCTTTTCATCCTTTCCCTTGCTACTCTTCACATTCCCTTCCCTTACAATATCTCGCCGTCTGTCTCCCCTTCGCTCCATACATTAGCCACCCTCACGACCCCCTCTTTGCGAAGTACTGATCTATACTCCCTGTTGTCTAGATGAAGATAACCTTGTTGGATGCTGTTTCACTCGATCCCAAACACCCTTCACATGCACCCGTATTTTCCTCTCTTAATCTAATCCTGTTTGGGGTAAATGGGTTCGTAATAAGAGATGACTTATTGTAAAGGTCAATCGGGTAATGAAAACGATTTAGATGATTGTTTTTTTTTTTTAGGTTGGGGGATAATTTTTTCCTTTGTCTCTCTTCTCGTATTAACACCTTTGAATATTCTTGATGTATTTCTTGCCTCCGCTGCCTTAGGGGTTTTCTTTTACACAAACTAGAGTTATACTTTACACTTATTTTGTATTACATTTGTGTTATATATCATACAAAGTGTTCATCAGATTTCTGGTCGTTCATCTTCATAACACAGTACACGAAGCCAAAACTAGTGCAGGAACAGACGAAGGCGAAGTGGATTATGTGGATTAATTGCCAGCGCAGAGAGGATTTAATTAAACCGCTTGACGTGAGCAGAGAGGAAATGGGATTTATAGTTAGATTATATTGGTGATCAGGAATACCTATCTATTTTCTCTGTAGATTAGCGTGATGAGTAACATGCTCCCTCGCTCCTCCTCTCCGAGACACGGCATTGGGTAAGCTGATGGATAAGCCCCGCCCATCTTACCTTATCCAGCACATGATTGGTGGGCGTATAGGGGAAAGGCTCGTTATTGGAGGACGTCGGGTGAAAGGAGGTGGGGCATGCCTGCCACCTTAGCTTGAACGAACCTTTAAAGTCTAAATTGGGTGTATTTTTTTCATGGAATTGTCTAACTTTCCTCTTTATAGACTGCGTTAAAAGTAGAGGTTTTTGTTTCATTTTACAATCCCAATAGTGTTTTTTTATGTACAAAGGAGAAAAGCGAGAAAGAATGAAAAAAAAGAACAGCCTTGAGGGCGTAGCGTCTTGGTAGTTTAAGTTTAATTTTATTTTTTTCATTTTCTGTTGTAATGGAAAGGAGAATGGAGAAGTGCTACGTAACTCAATTTATGAGAACAATAACTTCACTTTGAACATTTGGTTTCATCATGTTTACAGAGGCGTAGATGTGACGCAGCGGCCTTGGTCGAGATTCATAATGAAAAGTTACGATAATAGTTTGTCTAAAGATTATGAAGTGTCACGTCATTACCATCTGTTAGACCTTGGCATCAATTGTTATATAATTTTTATACATAAATAGAAGTATGGTTTATTATTTTCCATTTTATTGGGTTATCAATTCCTGGTCCTCTTCGTCTGCGTCTTCCTCATCTCCATCTTCGCCATCCTCGGTGATCCACTTCAAGTATTCTTCACGAAATTATTCGATTCGGCTTTACATGTTTAGATGGAAAGGTTTCCTGTTATCCACTCGTCCCCCAATGTGTGTGTGTGTGTGTGTGTGTGTGTGTGTGTGTGTGTGTGTGTGCGTGTGCGTGTGGGTGTGTGTGTGTGTGTGTGTGCACTTCTCTGTGGTTTGATGAAAGCGGCCCAGAAAAGAGAGAGAGAGAGAGAGAGAGAGAGAGAGAGAGAGAGAGAGAGAGAGAGAGAGAGAGAGAGAGAGAGAGAGAGAGAGAGAGAGAGAGAGAGAGAGAGAGAGAACAAGGAGGAAGAAGAAGAGGAGGCACGGAACTCACAAAGAGGACGACTCGCAGGGAAGTCAATGTAGCGGAAACAGAAGTGATGTTGTGAGTGAGACTGTTAAAGTGGAGTGATGGGAGGGAGGCTGTGAGGTGGAGGAGGAGGAGGAGAGGGGAGGGAGGGAGGCAAGTAGGAAAATGGAGTAAGGGGAGTAATGAGGTATGAGATAAATTGATAGATTCTTAAGAAAGGGAGGCTAAGGAGCAAGGGAGATTAATAGGTGAAGGTTATAGGAGTTAGGAAGGTAGGTGGTGAGGGAGGAGTGGAAGGCCAGGTAGGTAAGTGGGTTCAGGAAGCTGTGGGGGGGGGCGACCTGCCTCTCTCCCTTTACGGTCCTAAAATCCAGGTTTCGAGCAGTGATCAGAAGTCTCGTAAAGCGGTGCCTTCTTGTGTTTCACGGGCCGTTCATTTCTTCCTTCCTTCCTTCCTTCCTTCCTTCCTTCCTTCCTTCCTTCCTTCCTTCCTTCCATCCTTTCTTCCTTCCCTCCTTCCTTCCTTCCTTCCTTCCTTCCTTAATTTCTCCTCTTCTTCCTCTCTCTGCTATCGATGTGGGACAGGGAAACTATTATTTTTTTTGTTTATTATTTATTTTTATTTCCATATTTATTTATTGTATTGTATTTTTGTAGTCATTCAAACATAAGGAAAATCTATCCAAGTTTGAAGTGTTGCACGTGTGTGTGTGTGTGTGTGTGTGTGTGTGTGTGTGTGTGTGTGTGTGTGTGTGTGTGTGTGTGTGTGTGTGTGTGTCTGTGTCTGTATAGCATAAAACTCTTGGACCGCTCATGCAAAATGGATTTCTTTGAGCATTTTGGAAGTGAAAATGTAACATGTATTTCATCTCCCGCTGGTGCCACTCCTTTTACTTCTTTTACTTCTTCTTCTTCTTTTTCTTCTTAATTTTCTTCTTCTTAAATTTCTTCTTCTTTCTGCATTTTCTCTGCTTTTCTACCTCCCTTCTCTTTCTCCTTGTTCTTTCCCCAAGTTTGCTCATTATTATTATTATTATTATTATTATTATTATTATTATTATTATTATTATTATTATTATTATTATTATTATTATGAGTGACGGGGTCGGGCAAGGTGACTACCTGGGAAGACAAAGGGCAGGTTAATAAGTCAGCACACCTGTTCACGTGTTGGTGCTTCCTCGCTCCCTTGATTACACAAGTGAAGAGAATACAAGTGTTAACAGACAGCTGGTGACCCTTGACCTTCCTCTTTGACCTATAGCCCTTCCCACCCTCCCCACCCGTCACCTGTCCGCCCTATACACCCACTGGGACAAGACAAACGAACTGATAAATATGTAAAGCAAACAGGGAGATGGAATAATTAATTCTCGTGTTTGCCGTTCAGTTTCCAGTGTTCTGTCATATTCTATTCCACCTACGTTTGGGATTTCTTCTAAGCGTCGCGGTCCCTCGCTGGAAACTGATCCAAGGTAAAACGGTGAAGTTGAATTTATCTATAGAAAAATGTTGTATAAAAGAAATTCTTGACATGTATACAGATTTAGTGATTAGTGTGTGTGGGGTCCAGCTATCAGGTTTATTCATTGCCAGAACGACGGTGGAGGTTTATGGGATATAAAAATGGCGATAAGAAATATACATCTCCAACAAGAGAGAGAGGGAGAGAGAGAGGAAAAAGGAAAAAAATATAATAATCGTATAAAACTCTATGGATACCCGTTCAGAAATTACGCATCATGGAATCCAATTATCAGATTCATTCAGGTATCTTTGGTGGATATGTTTTATGCAGT
>JAXIVD010004898.1:17500-20000 GCA_036785275.1 Cancer borealis | reverse complement strand
AGTCTTTATGGGGTTTTATTTAGGGCTTTAGAACCACAAAACTAGTTTTTTTTTGCTTCAGACTTAAAAAAAACAGATTTTATAGTTTTAACTTAAAAAAATAACTAATAAAAGACAGATTTCATAGTTTTGGGCCGGTTTTAGGCCTGTTTTTATGAAATTTTGGGGTTAGCGGACTTGAGTTAACGGGAGTTAAATGTAACAAGTTAATTAGTCCGATAATGATTTCCAAAGTTAGCTTAAAAGTTAAATCGTTAACGAAAATGTTAACTTTGTTAATTAACGATTAACGGATTAACGGCTTGGTGCCCACCTTTGGTTGGTAGGTAGGTAGGTAGGTAGGTAAGTATGATAGAGGTAATGTAGGTAGGAAGATAGGGGAGGAGTTAGGTAGGTAGATAAACAGGTAAGTAGGAGGGAAGGCAAGTAAGTTATCTCAAGAGAAACATGTGTATCAATATCTGCCTTTTTAATGATAAAATGAGAGTCATCAGTTGAAGTGAAGTGCGTGAAGGCGCTGCCAGCCGTCGGAGTGTTGGAGTTGATTGCAACGTTGTCGCTATCTTTCTTTTAATACATTCAAAATATCTTATCGATTACCTCTCCACCTCACGGATCCATTCGAAGATGCTGAAGGACTACATCAACACAGACACACAGACACACAGACACACAGACACACAGACACAGACACAGACACAGACACAGACACAGACACAGACACAGACACAGACACAGACACAGACACAGACACACACACGAGTATCATGTAGGTCAGTCCCTCACCACTCATCCGTCTCCGTCCCCAGCATGGCCCTCCACCCGACGCGTGACCTCGTGGCATCAGGTCAACGTGCCTCCCGTGGCCGCCGATCCACCGCCCACGTAAGAGTTTGGCACGCACGCTCCCTCACCACCTTGCACGTGTTGGGGAAGAAAGAGTTGGGCGCAGGGATCCTTGCTGTGGCCTTCTCATGCAGGGTGAGTAAACAATGCGCACAGGTTTGGCTAAATCAATGTGAACTCTAGTGGTATAGAATCAACTCACTCACTCACTCACTCACTCACTCACTCACTCACTCACTCACTCACTCACTCACTCACTCACTCACTTTTTTTTAATTTTTTTTTTATTAAAACATATAACACAATTATGTACAGAAAGAACTTAAAGCTGTGCATTGGCGTGCACAGCTATATTAAAAGTTCCATGACACATGAAATATATACTACATAATAACTTATAATACATAATATATAATATTAGCACCACATCGCTAAAAAGTTCATGTTACGTGTGGGGCAGGAATGGTGTAGGGAGTGTGCCTCTCCAGGTGTTGGCGGCCATCTTTGCCTGCTGGTTGGATATATGTGGTACATCAGGCGTGGCCTCCGTGAAGCCGTTCCACAGTCGAGCTGCCCTGGCCATATAGGTCCGTTGGTGCTGCGACGTGTGGGAGAGGGGCACCACCACACGTTGATTTCCTGTCGTTGCTTGTCGCGTCGTCCTATGGGCTGGGTGAGGCGGCAGGCACAGCCGGGTGAGGTGGGGGGTGCGCAGCACCTGAGTCTTGTGACAGACTGTCAGGGCTGATACGTCCCTGCGGTGTTCGAGAGACGTCATGCTGGAAGGGATCTCCGCTTCTTCCCCCAGCAGTCGGAGGGCACGTCTCTGCACCGCGTCAAGGCGCCGGGTGTGAGTGGCGGCACCGGACATCCATGCCAAGGCACCATATTCCATACATGGACGAATCTGTGCCTTGTACAGAGTCAGGATGCCTCGGGAGTCGAGGCTTCCCGCCACCCTGCGAAGGGCAGACACACGCTGAGAGGTCTGGCGGGCTACAGACGTGATGTGTCGCTCGTAGCGCAGCTCCCGGTCAATGGTGACTCCCAGGATCTTGATGTTATCCTGGAGGTGCAGCCGAACGCCCTCAAATCGTAGCTGTCCCTCCACTGCCTGAGGAGCAGCAGAAGACCGGGAGACGACCATGGCGTGTGTCTTATTCGGCGCGAAGTCGACCTGCCACACCTTCCCCCACTCCTCTGCTGCCTTCAGCTGCTTGTTGACGGCGGCGACGGCGCGCTGGTTGTCCTGACGGCAATAGGAAAGGGATATGGTGCAATCGTCAGCATAAGCCTTAACTGCTGGTATCTGACGGAGCAGGTCATCTATGTACACGTTCCACAGGACTGGCCCCAACACTGAGCCCTGTGGAACTGAAGCTTTTATACAGACAGGTTTGGAAGACCGCCCGTTGAGAACTACTCGGAGCGTCCTTCCTTGAAGGTAGTCCTCGAGCAGCATTAGCAGACTTCCATCGACACCCTTGGCGCGTAGCTTTGCCAGAAGGCCGAAGTGCCACACTCGATCAAAGGCGCCGGCGATGTCCAGTGCCACCATGAGTGTGTCCAAGCCTTCATCGAGGGTGTCTTGCCATTCTTGTGAGAGAAGAAGGAGGAGGTCGGAGGTGGAGCGGCCTGGCCTGAAACCAAACTG
>JAXIVD010004898.1:0-12500 GCA_036785275.1 Cancer borealis | reverse complement strand
CTGACTAAACAGCCACACATCAACCAAATCTCTAGTATCGCACGGAGTGCCACAAGGCTCTATCCTTGGCCCCATCCTTTTCTCTATTTTTGTTAACGATATCTCAGAGTTCATAAGCGATTGCGTAATAGTTCAGTATGCAGACGACACTCAGTTTATCCACAGTAGCAATATTAATAACTTAGACCAACTAATCACCAGAGCTAAAGTAACGCTGTCGAATGCCAGGACCTACTTCCTAAAAAGCGGTCTTATGTTAAATGCTAACAAAACTCAATTTATACTTATCGGCACACGGCAATTCCTATCGAGCGTACCAGACGATATGACCATCAACGTTGACGGAAATGTTATCTCTGTAAGCAAGCATGTAAAAATATTGGGTGTTTACTTTGATAGATACATGACATTCGACACACACATACACCAACTCACTAAGAAGGTAACAGGAGTTCTGATGTTTATAAACAGATTTGCAGACATATTCGACAAGGACACCAGAGTGATTGTTATACATACACTAGTGTTAAGCTTAATCAATTACGGACTGAAAATATGGGGCAGCACTAATGATACCCTCATGCAGCAAGTACAGAGACTACAAAACTTTGCTGCCAAAGTTGCTGCTGGAGGTTACAAAAGACGCGACCGCGCGACTCCAGTGATCCAAGAACTCAAGTGGCTGAAGATGAAAGAGAAAGTGAAATTCGATCATTGTGTGATGGTGTATAAAGTGACCCATAAGTACTATCCTGAATGGCTGTTAAACTTACCATGTATAACACAGATACAAAATAATGAACATACAACGAGACAAAACAGAGATCTATTTGTTCCAAGAGTGAAAACAGACAATGGTGCACGTTCTATATTAGTAAGTGGACCGAGGGATTGGAACAAGCTCCCTTCTAATATAAAAGAACTTCCATCGCTCACAAGTTTCAAAAAAGCCCTAACTACTTACGCCCTAGAGGATGGCTTCAGTTAAAAAACAAACACACTAAAACAACATACACTGTAACTACACTTCATTACGACTCTATATATGTAGTGACATTTAGTGAATAAGTTATCTATATCGCACCACATTACTATATCTCATCATGTAGCCTATGTAACCTGTTATTACTATAATTATTATTATTATTATTATTATTATTATTATTATTATTATTATCATTATTATCATTATTATTATTATTATATTTACTATTAGTAACATGACTATTATTATGAGAAAAGCCATTATATATTAATGGAATAAAGCATTCTGATTCTGATTGACACACACACACACACACACTCTCTCTCTCTCTCTCTCTCTCTCTCTCTCTCTCTCTCTCTCTCTCTCTCTCTCTCTCTCTCTCTCTCTCTCTCTCTCTCTCTCTCTCTCTCTCTCTCTCTCTCTCTCTCTCTCTCTCTCTCTCTCTCTCTCTCTCTCTCTCTCTCTCTCTCTCTCTTTTCATTTCTTATGGTGTTCCTCAAGGGTCAGTATTAGGTCCTATCTTTTTAATGATATATGTTAATGACTTCGCCTATTTCTTTTCCGATTGTATAGTCAATCAATAAGCTGATGACACGAAGAGTATCCAAACCGGTGACATTAATGACATATACGGCTTAATGCGTAGAGGGGAAGAATTTATAAAGAAGGCTCAGCTGTATTTAACAAGAATAGTCTTATGGACTCAATACATGTTTGTTACAACTAGAGGATTCTTGTCACAAATCCCTCCTGACACTCATATGCAGGTCAATGGTAACCAACTTATCCCTTGTAAATCTTTAAATAGCTAGGGTATTCATTTTGATAACCACTTGCAATTTGAAGCACACATTAATTAATGTGGAAAATATACGGAACGATAATGTATGTTAATAGACTCAAAGATAACTTCAACAAAATCAGTAGAATCACCGTAATAATCATTAGTCTTAAGTATCATAAATTATGGCATCAACATATGGGGCAAAACCAATGCAACACAGATCCAACGAATGCAAAGACTTCAAAACTTTGCAGCAAAAGTTGCACTTAGAGAAGCAGCCAAACATGACCATATCACTCCATACTTGAAGGAACTTGGATGGCTCAAGATCAGCCAGAAACATTATTTTGAGTTAGGTGTCATTATTTATAATGTAATAAACACATTATTACCACAATGGCTATTCACACTGCCCACAGTGAGCGACATCAACGAACATGACGTCAACACACGACACCACCACCTTTATGTACCTAAATTGTTTATAAATGTATCTATTACGCCATCAATTCTAGATACAATTTTTTTTCTTCTAGTTTTATCGTTCTTTTATTATACATGTAAAGCTATTTATCATTTTACTGTTTTAACTAATCAATTCAATTTTATTTTACTATTACTTATGTTATATAATGTCATTTTTTAACATACATTACATACTTTAATCACATTTGACTATTCTCTACTGTAGAAATATAATCTGAATGATACTAAAGGAACAACCATCGTAACAATGGAAACAAATTTTGATTCCGATTCTGACTCTTTCTCTCTTTCTCTCTTTTTCTCTTTGTGTGTGTGTGTGTGTGTGTGTGTGTGTGTGTGTGTGTGTGTGTGTGTGTGTGTGTGTGTGCGTGTGCGTGTGCGTGTGCGTGTGCGTGTGTGTGTGTGTGTGTGTGTGTGTGCGTGTGTGTGTGTGTGTGTGCGTGTGCGTGTGCGTGTGTCACTATGCTGTCCTTTTCCTCCTCCCCGCTTGCCCGTCCTTGCATGCTCACCCGCTCCTTCCGTCTCCTCGTCACAGAATAACGGAGACTTCCTGTTAGCAGTGGACGCGGACAAAGAGCATCTCCTCTCTATCTGGACTTGGAACAACGAGAAGGTGTTCGGCAAGGTGGCGGTGAGTGATCATACATATACAGACCACACGGAAAGCTATTGTTCACGATGCACTCCGCTGACAGTGTATAGTGGTGCAGCCTGACGTGACAAGTATATAGTGACAAGTATATAGTGAGCGTTCGGGTGTAGGAAGGGAACGCACATCTACCTCGTAAACCTAACGGTCATCCAGTATAAACGGTGATGCAAGTTTCCCCTTCACCACATAACGTAATGGCGAGGGTGAGGCAGTGCGAGGTCACGGGTCTCACTATATGTTTGTGGAGGAGGATGTAAATGTTTACTGATAAAACGCATTTCTACAGACCCACCAAGACCACGTGTACGGGGCCGCCTTCCACCCTCTTGACAACAACCTCATCATCACCTACGGGAAGGGACTCCTCTCGCTCTGGGCCCGACGGAAGGACGGCATCTTCACGCGCTCCGATCTTGTGCAGGTCAGAGGAGAGGGAAGGAAGGAGGAAGCAAATTAAAGCAAAGAGAATAAGAAGCAAGACGGGAGGGAGGAGGAAAAATAGTAAACAGGAGTAAGAAGGAGATGGTGTAGTTGTTAATTGAGGGGAAGTGGTGCAAGTATTTTTTTTATATGTAAATTACAAGTGACTCGCAAAAACAAGATGGGCGTAATTGGACGAGTGCGTGGCTGGCTGAAGGTAGTACTTTGTCTCTCTACCTGAGGGGAACGCTAATAAGAGGTGTAACAACAACAGACACGTGGGTAGCTCATTGTATGATTATCGATGATCAATTACACACTGGCCTTGCAATTGACAATCAACCTTCTTGCCTGGGTTACATAATACTACAGACTTGTACTCCCTCACTATTCTCTTCTAATACCTCGTGTCAACAGTTACTCCCTCAGTCATCTGTCACTCCTTCTAGACACTGCCTCTCTAGATATCACCTCTCATCTCTCATTTACTCCCTTCCTCCCTCGCCCATGCATGCCCCTTCTCGTTATTTTCACCATCGTTCTTCCCTTCCCCTTCCCCACATCACTCCGTCCCCACCTCCCTTTCTCCACGGTACAGTAGAAAGTCACCTGATTTTGCCTTTCTCCACGCCTTGTCCTTTCCAAATGTACCCTCGCCGGCCGATGGACATTTCACCGACGGACATTTAGCCAAACAGATTTCTGATCGAATGGACATTGGACGGGAAACCCAACCCAACCCAACCCAACCCAACCCAACCCAACCCAACCCATCCCAACCCAACCCAGGCTACCTAACCTAGCTTGACCTAAAAAATAATAAAAACAAAAAAAATATAAATCTATTCCGCCGCCATTTGTCCAATATTCGGTGAAACGTCCATTCGGTCAGATATCCGTTTTGCCAAATGTCCATCGGTGAAATGTCTGTCGGCCAAATATCTATTGGTCATCTGTCCGAACACGACCCTCCCCTGTCTTCACCTTTATATACATCCCTCTCTTACCCTAAGTCCTTCCCTCACCCCTGACGCACTTCACTTCACTCCACTCCATCATCACACTATACACTTTGTATCATCCTTTCAGGAGAGCTCTGCCAGAACCATCACGGCTCTGGAGTTCACACAAGACGGAGACCTGATCACGGGGGACCAGGAGGGCGTAATGACCGTGTGGAGCGTGGACGAGGACGGCGAGTATTTCGTTAAGAAGGAATTCCAGGTAAGCATCCCACTGACAGCAAATCGGATGAGACGAAGAGAGGTGTTGTGAGGGTGTGCGATGATGCAAAACAAGGTGTGAAGGGATGAATGCCGGCAAGGACGGGGAGTACATCCTGCTGCCACTAATGACGGAGCGGATGAGACCAAGACACGACGTGCAAGGAAATGCACTTTTAATGTGTGAAGGGAGAAGATGTGATGAGGTGTGAAACGAAGAGATGCGATAAAAGTGGAGGTTGTGAAGCTAAGCTGTGGTGGGAAGAGTTGAAAAAGATATATGACATGAAAAATTGTGTTTGATAGTGCGAGTTACAATATGTGTTAGTCGTTCCAAGGAATACACTAACGCAGCTCTAGGCGATAGTTTGCAGATGATAGCTAGAAATACCAACACAAATACAAAACACTGGCAGATACACCTGGAAACACCTGGAAACAACTACATAAAAGTTATAAAAAAAAAAAAAAAAAAAAACACACATATGTAACAGTAACAGTAACACTCACGTTGAGGCGAGTATGTAGTGTTATGAGGAGGCGAGGCACAGTCTTGAGGGATTGGTGATAACGCGTCACTCACTAATGTATACCTGCTGAGGGTGTTGAGGACTGACGCGCGTTGCTGGCGCGGTGTTCATGCGTCAACAACCTGAAGGAGGAGGAGACACTTACACTTAAATAATTGTATGAATAATATTAAAACAGTGGTAAAACATTTTAGTCTATGTCAAAGTTATACTTTATGCAATTAATAATTCTATCACATTCTTTTCTACACGGGATGAAAAAAGACTTTCTTACAGTATCCGATCTTCCTCTATTTCTCTTGTACAACTGTGTGTAAAAGTTGACAAGTAATAAGTATGTGACGCCACCACATTAGAAAAAATAAGATAAAATGGGCAATACTTACTCGAGTATTATTTTCATTTGGAATTATCATACTCCTTATGACCTATGTCTATGGTGCGGCGGAAAGCAAACATACTCTCCCTCGGTCTCCACTCGTGTTAATTAATTAAAGAAAATATATTACACTAGTTATGTATATTATAGTTCTTTTCAATATTAAGTAACGCTCTTGAATGTGTCGCTGATTCTTGACCAAACTTGTGCTACCCTGACCATAGTTTCACAAGGTACTTTTATCTATTTATGATTATATTATCTCTTTTATACAAAGTCCATGTTTTCCCCTTTCAAGGCACTGCAATGTTCTCAGTTCCAGCAGAAAGTATGAGGATATATGGGTAATAAAAAGGTGATTTTTAGGAGACTATATCACTTAAAACATCTACATTTCCAAGTTACCAGAAGAAAAGAAGAAAATAATATCTCGGAATTAACCCTCTCGGAATTAACATGCTTATTTTTTCAAGAAACATCCATATCATACTCCTCTTCCTACTAATAATTCCTTGTGCTTCATTCTTTTGATCTTCCTCACCATCTTCTTGACCACTACCTTCTCACATTCTCTTTCTTCTCTTCTTTTCTGCCATTTTTTCCTCATCCATCTTACCACCTTCTGCCTCTCTCATTTCGATCTTACCCCTTGTCAAGTTGTTACAGGCTCACTAGTGTAGGAGTGGTGTAGAGAAATACTTCCTTCCTTTTTCTTCATTTAATGGGTGAAGAAAATAGTACAGTGCAGAGTATCCTCGTATAGTGTAAACTCCCTCCCGCACAGACCGTCCAGTCCTTGCTCAGATTCCCCAGGTTCTCTACTGACCATCTTCATTCCAACATTCACACTGACTCCGAATCAAAGCAATAAATCAGTAACACAATACAATGAAACCTTCTCAACCATCTAAATCATACATATGAATCTTTGTCCTCGAAGCCCCGAACAACAAATATAAGTAGGTAGTTTACAGTCAAGAGAGAGAACGTAAACATTTGAGGTGTCACTATGAAAAAGTCTGAAAACCTACGCCAAATAACAGGCGAGGCAAGTCCATCAGTGCCTCCATAAGCCTACTGGCGCCAACGGTTAATGACATAGAAAAAAAAAGTCAACTAGATTCCTACGGATAACACAAGTACACTAATACCGAAATCCCTAACAGCTCCTTGGATAGTTTCCAGTCGTCTTGACAGCCGTACCCACCCTCTATATCCTAATTATCTACTTATTTGTTTCCCACTCCTCGAAGTAAAAAAAAAAAAAAACCTAAGAAATAATGTAGCCCCACTATAAGATAATGATAAACTAATCAGCGATGACAAGGGTATGGCTTCCATTCTAAGTTCAACGTTCAGTAACGTCTTTATTGAGGAGAATAAGGCAGTCATCCCTCCTCTGCTGAATATATTTCATGGGCCAGGCGAAGAACAGCTTGATATAACTCAAATTCATGCACGCGAAGAGCGTAAATGTCAACCTTGAATGACTCTAAACTATCCAAGGTTAGCCATGAAAAAGATTTAGGGGTAACTATTAGTAATGATCTTAAACCTAGTAAACATTGTTCAGACGTTAAAAATTCTAACAAACTAGTCGGCTTCATCGGAAGAACTTTTGAGTACGAATCTGAAAAAAAGTTATCCTTACATTATTTATTGGACTTGTACGCCCTCATCTATAATATTGCATTCAGTTCTGATCACCATACTATAACAAAAAAATATTGATAAGCTGGAGAGAATACAGAGAAAAAATACTAAAATGATCTCTAGATTGCAAAACAAGTCTGACGAAGATCGACTAAAGGAACTGAACTTATTCAGTTTATCCAAACGTAGGATACGAGGGGACCTAATAGATGTATTTAAAATTTTCCGTGACTTTGACAATATCAACATACATTACTATGTTACCACCGATCTCACAAGCACAACTTGCAACAATGGCTTCAAGATCATTGATAAGTGTTTAAGATCATTCACCAAATCGAGTATTTCATTACTGAGTTATTTTTTTTGTTAGTGGTAGCCGTAAATTACTCCTGTTTTCGCACTTTCCAGTAAAAATTCCATGATAGTTTATCCACACTACATGGTATCACTTCCTCTTCCTGACAGCTTCGACTTGAGGGAGGAACCTTCCACTTTGCTGTCTCTTTGTCTCTATCAAATAGATATTATAGTAGTAGTGTAGCCAAAGGGAGAGCCTCGTTAAATCCAGTAGGACTGTTGCTGTTCGTGTGGCTACACTACTACAATTGCCCCTTAAAGCATACATCAATGTTAGAGTTGTTGATCACAGGAACAGACTTCCAGCTTCGTTAGTTGACGCAAAAACCATTGATAGTTTCAAGTTTCGATTAGATATATATTCCAGAGAAAATCGTTTTTATTGAATAATTAGGTAGAGTAGGTGGTAGGCCTATTACGTATAGGCAGCTTGAGGCTGAGCCTTGTGTGTTAGGTAGAGTATAGGTAGAAACACATAAATGATGGCCTTGTATCAATACATTTGTAAATATCAATCATTCGTCTTGTTTCCGCTTCCTCCATAACCAGTCTTAATATTCCCTTAACCATTGATGCAAGAACGCTACAGTATGAGCTTTTTATGTAAGTAATTTTATAAAATTTAACTTGTTGCCTTACAGATGAGAAGTGTCGTGACAACACATTGCTACTGTTAATCAAACTATTCTCCTCTCAGGATGTACCAGTAATAGTGGTAGTCTAGTACTTAATTCTTTACTGTGAAGTTATAATGTTTACTGCCGGCACGTTACTGGAGGGAGAGGTAGGCTGAGACAGAGCCTTGTTTTGTTCTATCCTGTATTCCGGCACGTAGTGTACCACTGGTAATGATATATGATATATATATATATATATATATATATATATATATATATATATATATATATATATATATATATATATATATATATATATATAGTGCAGCAATGTCTATTGTAATGTAATTCCTCTCGGTACGCCCTCTATCTCTACCCCTATCTCTATATCTACCCTATATCGCTACCCCCTCTTACTTCTGCCCACTCATCCCTCTCCCACTCTACCCTCAGGCCCACACGAACGCCATCAACGCCCTCAAGATGCTCAGTGAAGGCACGGTGTTGTCAGGAGGGGACCGAGACCGTAAAGTAATCGCCTGGGACTGTGATGAAGACTTTGAAAAGATCACGGAGACGAGGGTGAGTGTGGTATTAAGCCTCAAGGGCTGCGATCTCCCTCGTCCTTATTACTACTACTAAGTTCCTGACTTTCGCCACGCACTTTCATGTTCATTATATATTTCCAGTTGTTTAGTTATGAATTTTTTCTAGTTTAATGTTATATGAAAGGTTTGTGAATCAACATTGTCTATACATCTTTGTAGGTTCTTCTATCAACAAACTCCACCTCTCTTTATTTCATCTGTATTGGCAATAGGTTTTCCCGAATCCGCGGTGTATATTTTCACCGATAAATGGATGCGACTATGAAGTAATGGAATTAAGTGCCACTCATTTTTTCTTATTAATTTTCTTCGTGAGCGAGAAAATCTGCATGTAGCGTTTTTTTATATTGTTATTTATTCATATTAATAAATAATAATAATAATAATAATAATAATAATGATAATGAAAATAATAGCAATAATAATAATGATGATAATAATAATAATAACAATAATAACAAGAATAATGATAATGAAAATATTAACTACAAAAGTTTTAATAATCATTCCATATTGTACAACGTTCATGAAAATTCTCTCTCTCTCTCTCTCTCTCTCTCGCTCTCGCTCTCGCTCTCGCTCTCGCTCTCGCTCTCTCTCTCTCTCTCTCTCGCTCTCGCTCTCGCTCTCTCTCTCTCTCTCTCTCTCTCTCTCTCTCTCTCTCTCTCTCTCTCTCTCTCTCTCTCTCTCTCTCAAGGACACTTCGTCTCAGTATCGATGATGCTCGTGTAAAAAATACTCCTTGTGAAATCTGAAATCCTACGGACTAACATTTTTTTTTTCTCTCTCTCTCTCTCTCGCTCTCTCTCTCTCTCTCTCTCTCTCTCTCTCTCTCTCTCTCTCTCTGTCTCTGTCTCTGTCTCTGTCTCTGTCTCTCTCTCTCTCTCTCTCTCTCTCTCTCTCTCTCTCTCTCTCTCTCTCTCTCTCTCTCTCTCTCTCTCTCTCTCTCTCTTCTCTCTCTCTCTCTCTCTCTCTGCATCATAGTGAACCCATCGGTGACACAGACCACTCTATCGTTTCCATTGGTTCACTGTTGTCTTGGAACAGCTTCATGCAGGGGGAGGGAATGGTAGATGCAAAAATCCAAATTCGAAACGAAGAGAGCTATATAAAAGAAATAATAAAAAATCTAATGTCAAACCAAACCATATGACACAGATAGGTCAACCTTATCACATTTTGCTTTATAAGAAACACATGACTATGAATTGATATTTTTTATCTCTCACTCGATAAGTAAATGTCATACGTAGAAGGCCAAATTTAAAGATGAATGTTAAAATAACTAAAGGTATGTTCTTTTTATCACACTCCACATACAAGAGGTCAGAGGTAAAAAAAAAAAAAAAACGTCATAATCGTGTATATAATCTAGCTACGTCATTATAACATGTTTTTCATTTACTGCCGTGTTTGTTATCAAGTATATGAAGGTTTCACGTGCAGCCCCACTATCACTAACAATATCCTTGTTTTCAAAATGTCTCAGCCAACACTGTTACGAGATTAAATCCTGTTCAAGCAGATATGTATATGTATATATATATATATATATATATATATATATATATATATATATATATATATATATATATATATATATATATATATATATAGAGAGAGAGAGAGAGAGAGAGAGAGAGATAACGTCCATGCATTTCGACTTGGAAAAACGAGGCAGTATATACACACACTCTCTCTCTTTTTTTTTTTTTTCTCTCTCTCTCTCTCTCTCTCTCTCTCTCTCTCTCTCTCTCTCTCTCTCTCTCTCTCTCTCTCTCTCTCTCTCTCTCTCTCTCTCTCTCCTCTCTCTCTCTCTCTCTCTCTCTCTCTCTCTCTCTCTCTCTCTCTCTCTCTCTCTCTCTCTCTCTCTCTCTCTCTCTCTCTCTCTCTCTCTCTCTCTCTCCCTCTCTCCCTCCCTCCCTCCCTCCCTCGCTCTCTCTCTCTCTCTCTCTCTCTCTCTTCTCTCTCTCTCTCTCTCTCTCTCTCTCTCTCTCTCTCTCTCTCTCTCTCTCTCTCTCTCTCTCTCTCTCTCTCTCTCATGATCTTTGTAGACGTTCCTCCTCCATATCTTTCAAACTTTCCTCTCCCCTCCTTAACTCGTGTAGGCTACCTCTTTGTTATGTTTCCTACTTCAATACAAATACTTTTCTGTCTTCCCTTTCCCCATAAAAACGCGCCCTCTTTCCATTTATCCCTTCCCTTCTTCTCACATATCCCTTTCCTGTTTTCTTTTTTTAACCTTAACACTGCCCCTTGTCCTTCTCCACCACCAGCTACCGGAGCAGGCTGGCGGGTGCGCTCCATCTACCCGCAGCGTCCAGGGCATCACGACGGGAATGTGTATGTGGGCACCAACAAGAACATGATTCTCGAGGGCTCCCTTCAACGTCGCTTTAACCAGGTAGGAAGAAGGTCGTTATTCCTCCTTTACAATGCCAGGAGACGCTCCAGTCAGTTAGTCCAGCGGCAGGAGATACGAGTATGTTTGGTGGTTCTTCCAAGTCCACACCATGAAATTGCAGTTTAGAAAAAAAAGTTTTATATGTGGCTCTTTAAGGACATTGAACTATTTCAATATATTTCTGTACTTTCAGCCATGTATTCGATGGTTTATATATATTTTTCTCTGAGTCCATCGAAACAAGTGAGAAAATGTTACTAAAAGGTAGTGTTGTTAACTTGTTATCTACTAATGTATCGTTCTAACGAAGCATTAGTAGATACCACGGTCTTTTAGTGACATTTTTCTCACGCATTTGGATGGAGTACAAAAAAAAACATATCAAACATCCTATACAGTCAATAGTGGTGTCACAAAGGAATCTGTTCTAATACTTGTGCTATTTCATAATATACATAAAGGACATCGATGTTAAACTTAACTTCATTACAAAATTCGCAGACGATACGGAAATCGGAAATTCGGTAATCTCTTATAGCGACAACAAAGCCTACAGAAGACTTGAACCACAATCCCAGCATGGTCTGATGGATATGAAATGCCTTTTAACGTCAACAATTACCATATTCTTCAAAGTGAAACAAGAAGACACAATATGAATACGAGATGAGCTGAGTCAAACTTGAAAGCGCACAATGAGTCAACAAAACATGGATCTTGGTGTTATGATTGGGTCCAATGTAAAATTCTACCAAGACAGAAAAGATGCTATAGCATCTTTTATATATATATATATATATATATATATATATATATATATATATATATATATATATATATGTATATATATGTATATATATGTAAAATATATATATATATATATATATATATATATATATATATATATATATATATATATATGTATTTATATATATTTATATATATATATATATATATATATATATATATATATATATATATATATATATATATATATATGTATGTATTTATATATTATATATATATATATATATATATATATATATATATATATATGTATATATATATATATATATATATATATATATATATATATATATATATATATATATATATATATGTATATATATGTATATATATATATATATATATATATATATATATATATATATATATATACATATATGTATGTCTATATATATATATATATATATATATATATATATATATATATATTATATATATATATATATATATATATATATATGTATATATATATATATATATATATAATATATTATATATATATATATATATATATATATGTATATATATATATATATATATATATATATATATATATATATATATATATATATATATATATATATACATATGT
>JAXIVD010004897.1:30000-32506 GCA_036785275.1 Cancer borealis | reverse complement strand
GGCTATAATGTATTCGAGAAATGCTGTATGCATAAAAATGGAGGTGTATTATTGTATGCAAAAAAATATATTAAGGTCATTAAGATTAATTAAATAAACGTAGATGCATATGACACTCTCTATGTTGAAATCACGGAAAGGAATAAGAAATATATTCTAGGCGTAGTATACAAACCTCCGAAATTAAGCGAAGAAAATTATAAAATTCTTTATGATGAAATTAAGTCTATCATTAAAGATGAAAATGCAGTAACTTGCGGAGATTATACCAACCTTTCAGTAAACTGATCAACTTTAACTGCCGATTGAGAAGGAACAAGATTATTAGAGCTAACAGAGGAAGCTTTTCTATATCAAATAGTTCAAACACATACTCGAGGCAATAACATCTTAAATCTAATATTCACGTACAACATTGGCGAACCTCTGGGAAACAGTTATCAAAACATTAACTAAATCTTCAAATTATAACGAAAGAAAATATGCTATTGGTAATAAGAATATATAAAAAATATAATAAGAATAATATAGGCCCACTAGTAAATAATGATAAAGATAAACTAATCGACGATGACAAAGATATGGCCTCCATCTTTATTTCAACATTCAATAGAGTCTTTACTGGGAAGATAACGCAGTTATCCCTACCCCGTTAAATATATTTCAAGGCTCCGATGAAGAAAAGCTCATCATAACCGAAATTCAAGCACATGAGGTGGGTAAATATTTACACAAGATTGATCCAAATAAGTCCGTTGGTCCCGATGAAATTTCACCACGGCTACTTAATATTAAAGAATGTTGTGCACAGCTAGAAATTCCTATAGCACGTTTATTCAATAAATCATTAATCCAAGCTAGAATACCTCGTGCATGGAAAAGAGCAAACATAACCCCCATCTTTAAGAAGGAAGATAAGAAACAAGCTATTAATTATCGTCCAATTAGTCTAAAGTCAGTTTTAATCAAACTCTCTCTTTACATACCCACACAGCTTCCTCCCTACCTTCCTTACAGTCCTCCTTTTATTCCTCTTTTTCCTGCCTTCTTGTGTCCTTTCTAGTCACATTTTCTTCCTTCTTATTCTCCTCTACTATTACTACCACTACTTTTTCATCGTTCTTTTCCTCCTCCTCCTCCTCCTCCTTCGCATCCTCGTCCTCGTCTTCCTCCCCAGAAACGCGTACTCTTCATATCCCCTCAGCAAGAATTACGTCTCTCCACTTTTCCTCGTAAAGAGAAGGCTTAAAACTCGGGCATCTGCCTATCATTTACCCTCAGCCAACTCCTGCCTCCCAGCTACATAACGCAGATTCTTCCCCATTTTTTCCTTATCTTTTAACCTATTTTTTTTCTTTCATAATGTTTGGTTACATTATGATGATGAACATTTTGAGTGTAAAGTATGGTGACGATGACAGTAATCGTGATAGTGGTGGTGGTGATGGTAATAATGGTAGTGATGGTTGTGGTGGAATTAATAGTGGTGATAGTGATGGTGGTATTGGTTACGGTGATGGTGGTGGTGGTGGTGTTGGCGGTGGTGGTGGTGGTGGTTGTGGTGTTGGTGACGGCGGTATTAATCGGTAGTATTGATTAGTGATCGTAATTGCATTACATAAGTGGGCAACCCTAGTTAGGGTCATAACAACCTTCCACTCTTTTTGCTCCTCCTCGTTGTCTTCTAATTTCACAACGATAAAATTCTACACACACACACACACACACACACACACACACACACACACACACACACACACACACACACACACACACACACACACACACACACACACACACACAACACAAACACACACACACACACACACACACACACACACACACACACACACACACACACACACACACACACACACACACATACACACACACACACACACACACACACACACATACACACACACACACACACACACACACACACACAGACACAGACACAGACACAGATACAGACACAGACACAGACACACAGACACAGACACAGACAGACACAGACACAGACACACACACACACACACACACACACACACACACACACACACACACACACACACACACACACACACACACACACACACACACACACACACACACACACACACACACACACACACACACACACACACACACACACACACACACGCTTGACCTTATGGAGTCAAGACATGAGTCTTGGCGCTCCCCGGAGCAGCAATGGAATGAAATTGTTGACCGTTCCGGGACCCCTATCCTACACCTTACCCTACCTCATCTCTCACTGAGAAGTGGAAGTCCTACAAAATCAAGGACAGTAAATCTGGAATGTTATGAAAATTAACAAGAGAATATGTAAGAAATACAAACAAACAAAGATCAATTGGAAAGTGGTGTTGGTGAACGAGACTCGACCTGACTGGCCGTGCACGTGTGGTACGCCCACTGTCGGTGCCTATGCCCTATAGATACTAATTATCACACCCTTGTTTGTCTACCTTTCCTTCCCCGT
>JAXIVD010004897.1:5000-25000 GCA_036785275.1 Cancer borealis | reverse complement strand
CGAGAACCGAGTCTTTCGTTCTCGTTCACTCCAAAGAGCCGGCTCTTCCGGCTCCCAAACGGCTCTCAAATATTTTATTTTAGTTCCCCATATTCTGTTTATAGTCTTTATGATTTAGAAAGAATTTCTTAGGATAACTTAGCTAGTTTGCTTTCAAAACCTACTGAATTAAGGAAAGATGAAAAAAATAAAAAAAATAAACGTTTGTTCATTTATTTTAATTTAAACCAAATTTATATCAAATCATAGACTAAATCAAATGTACCTGTTATTTAATTAAAAGGTTAAAAAGCCTTAAAAAAATTACCTTAATTAATACCAATCATAGAAAACATTAATGAATTTATACACAATCCACCTAAACAACTTGTTTCACAGTTTCAGACATGCAGTGTATTCAAACTGAGAGGAATTTCTCTGACTTAATAATAATACCCATAAACATTATTAGAGATAAAGTTAAAATTAAAACATAAGATATAGTTAAAGTTAAATCAAATACAATGCTTCTCAAGTTTTTTTTTTTTTTTTTCTTCATTATTTATATACCGGTTACGTGTTTTGAGGGTTGAAAACATAAAAAACATAATTTAGTTGAGAAACAAAGTCTATAAAAATTAGTTATCTACATGTCTGTACAGTGTACACACTTTCACAAACTCGGTCACACACACATACACAGACAGACAGACCGACAGACAGACACACACACACAAACATAATATCTATTTCCTTTCCTATCTAATATCTATATATCTATCTTAAAGATAGATATATAGATATCTTAAAGATAGATAGATAGATAGATAGATAGATATTAGATAGGAATGGAAATAGATATTATATGTGTGTGTGTGTGTGTGTGTGTGTGTGTGTGTGTGTGTGTGTGTGTGTGTGTGTGTGTGTGTGTGTGTGTGTGTGTGTGTGTCTATCTGTCGGTCTGTATGTCTGTGTATGTGTGTGTGACTGAGTTTGTGAAACTGTGTACAGACATATAGATAACTAATGTTTTTAGACTTTGTTTCTCAACTAAATTATGTTTTTTATGTTTTCAACCATCAAAACACGTAATCGGTTTATAAATACTGAAAAATACATTTTTCTTACAAACTTTTTGGCGTATATTTAGATTAAATTACATGAATAGATAGAACTTTTAAAATCACATAATTTAGTATTAGTGCATTTTTTCTGTACGACTAATATTTACACGACAAAAGACAAGAATTAATGTTTATGGTTGGGTGGGGGTGTGGGGTTACGTAATAACGGTTATCTCTCTCTCTCTCTCTCTCTCTCTCTCTCTCTCTCTCTCTCTCTCTCTCTCTCTCTCTCTCTCTCTCTCTCTCTCTCTCTCTCTCTCTCTCTCTCTCTCTCTCTCTCTCTCTCTCTCTCTCTCTCTCTCTCTCTCTCTCTCTCTCTCTCTCTCTCTCTCTCTCTCTCTCTCTCTCTCTCTCTCTCTCTCTCTCTCTCTCTCTCTCTCTCTCTCTCTGATAGATATATATTAAATGAGAAAGAAAATAGATCATATGTTTTTTTTTTTTTTTTTTTTTTTTTTTTTTTTTTTTTTTGTGTGTGTGTGTGTGTGTGTGTGTGTGTGTGTGTGTGTGTGTGTCTGTGTGTGTGTGTGTGTGTGTGTGTGTGTGTGTCTGTCTGTCTATCTGTCTGTCTGTTTGTCTGTCTGACAGACAGACAAACACACACACACACACACACACACACACACACACACACACACACACACACACACACACACACACACACACACACACACACACACACACACACACACAAACAAAAAAAAACAATAAAAAAGATTTATTTTCTTTCTCATTTAATATCTATCTATCAGAGAGAGAGAGAGAGAGAGAGAGAGAGAGAGAGAGAGAGAGAGAGAGAGAGAGAGAGAGAGAGAGAGAGAGAGAGAGACTTAGACAATTTTTCGTTCATGGTCACACACACACACACACACACACACACACACACACACACACACACACACACACACACACACACACACATACTATCTATTTTTTTTCTTATTTAACATTTCTATATGAGAGAGAGAGAGAGAGAGAGAGAGAGAGAGAGAGAGAGAGAGAGAGAGAGAGAGAGAGAGAGAGAGAGAGAGAGAGAGAGAGAGAGCGAGCGCGCGCGCGAACAATTGGCGGTTGACTGTTACGTAATGTGAGTTTGAGGGGTGGTGGGGTACCCAACCACCCCTCAAATTATCAACGTAGTTAACTTGTCTTTTATCGCGTAAATATTAGTCGTACAGAAAAAATGCACTTATGCTAATTGATGTAATTTTAAAAGTTCTATCAAATCATATAATTTAATCTAAATTTACGCCAAAAACTTTTTTTTTTTTAATGTTTTCATTATTTATAAACTGTTTACATGTTCTGATGGTCCAAAAAATATATATATTTATTTTCTTATTTTAATTATTCGCAGATTTTTTTACTTAAACTCCATAGTTTTCGTTTTTACAAAACGAAATGTTAAATACTAGTTTGACAAAAATTATGTTAAATAGTTATTTTCTTACCTTTAAAAGGCCTTTCAGCTGGTGTAGTCTGATTTTGAATAACGCTAAAAGTTAAGAAAAAAATTTTTTCGATGGTCATTTATCATTGAGTTTCATTTTCAATAGAATGAAAAGAAAGCTTGTTTCATTTAACTTCCCTAATTACTTCTAATCCTTTTACGTCAATTTCATAGTTTTCGAGTTATAAGGAAAAAACCTTAACGATTAGTTTGACAGAAAAAATGCACCTATAATCATTTAAATAATTTTAAAAGGCGTATCAGCTAGTGTAGTTATTTTTTTTATTTTACTCACAGGTTATGAAAAAAAAATTTCCTTCATTATATAAAGAGTAATTTCATTTTTAAATGTTGCAACAGAAAGTTGGATTCCTATTCACTCTTTGTCTATTCGTAGTCATTGTACGTATACCTTATGGTTCTCGAGCTATAATGAGAAAATGAGTTTTGTGTTAAAAAATTAACTATGGAAAAAAATATACTTGATTTGTACAATATGTACACTATTTTGAGACGAGTTCTATAATTTAATTTGACCTCTTAATATTATCAGATTGTCTTCATTTACCGACATGTTATAGGGAATATTATAGTGTATATTCCACATCCTTGGCCTGCCATATACACCATATATTTTCTGAATTATTCATATATATGTGTTTTATGTGTTGAGTTACCCCTCTTTGCTAGAGGCCAAAGCACTTGGAAATACAGTTTTCTTTGTTAACTTGAAGGGGTAACTTAACTATTTTACTATATAATTTCTATGAATAGGCTTCATTCTCGTAAGTATTATTATTATTATCATTACTATAATTATTAACAATCGGTAATTTTTGCATTTTGTTAGAAAATAGCAAAAATATGGAAAAACTAGAAAAGAAAAATTAACGGCTCTCAAAAAAATCTCAAACGGCTCTCGAGAAAGATCCGGCTCTTCTCGTTCATCTGGAAGAGCCGGCTCTAAGAACCGACTCGTTCACAAAGCGCCCATCACTATGACAGACGATATTACATTTCGGTCCTATTGATTCCGCTGCTATGAGTGATGACAGATAATACTTCATTTATCAGTTCATATTCTACTTAGGACATTGTATTACATGTCTTTACAATCAGTAATGATTGCTGAACCATTGCTGAACCTAAAAAATGATTTTACAACTTGTGCAAATAGGAAATTAACATAAAGATTACAAGAATGAGTGAAAACCGTGTGGGAGTTGTGTATAAAGCATATTGTTTATAGCAAAAATTTCAGGCAAATTGGCAATAATTTCTTAAATAAAGCATCACATATTGTGAAATCACCAATCCTGAATATAATTTGATTGTGATCAAATGCCATATTATCGTTATATCGGCTGACACTTGTAACCTAACCTAACCTATTTATTGGTTGAATTGCAAATTTACCAAGTATAATTTCATAACTCACAATACCTTAAACGAGAGCATGAAGTTCCTGGCTGTGGGGTTATCCTCTACTATTCCTCCAAGGAGCCATACAGTGGGGACACTGAACAGCTGCTGGTAGGACGCCGTGCTCCCTCAGAAAGTCGTACAACAAATCGTTTTTTGAATGAAATTTTGCGATTATTTGCCAATAATCCAATTCACAATCTTGACAACTAACATGAACGATAGCCATGATACAACTGAGGAGAAAACTGTCTCCTGCCCTATCCTTCCAGGTGTGCCACGTCTACTAGTACATATAGCAAGCTGTGATTGGCGCAGCTGGTGGTGGCAATTAGTGGTGGCACGTCATTGGACAGAGGAAATATAGACTATAATAACCATCTATACCAACAGGACTTAATCCCATGCTTGAAACCAAAGCCCTTGATAAAAACAATTGATAGTGTTTGTTTGTTTATTTTGACTTAGAGATACAGTCCAAAAGTGTTCCACATTCACGGACGTATTGCAGTGTTATTATTCATTTTCGACAGGTAGTGTAATCAGTGAAAATGTTGTCAACAGTAACAGCAACAAGCTGAGGGTAGCCATAACCTTCGACTGTTTAATGGCATAAAGTATAGTAATACCTTTTTTCTTTATTTATTTCCATGCCATATTCCTTGCTTATTTCCATCAGTGTTTTGATGTTATCACAAGCTTCTTGTAACGCTATTATAAGTCTCATGGAAAATGTTCATAAGCAGAAGAAGATAAGTGCTTCCTCCATAACGGCTTGTGTTGTTGTTATGATCAGCTGATTCCGCAAGGAGAGTGGTTCTACTTGTGAGTGTGACCAGATTGCTAGTCGTATCGCCGTCAAGCCAGGGAAAACGGAAGTCATACCTAGTGTGACCGTAGCTTAAGATGATGTTCATGCCTCTAGTAGTAAAACCCTTTCTCTTTTCCATTTCTTGAAGAATTAAATAAATGATGAGTTTAAAGATAGTTGTGGAACCTGTACAGCCCTGTCTGATCCCATTTGCTACCTTCATTTCTGTGGTTAGGTCTTCAGTGATGCTGAGTTTTGTTATGTCATCTTGGTAGGTGTTAGCGAATGCAGTGATGATTAGTGGATGTATTTTGTATTTAATCAAGGCCTCTACTATTTTAGCTCTCTTCACTGAATCAAACGCCTTTGAGAAGTCAATAGATGTGATAATTAACGTTTTGTTTTCCCTGTAACTCATTTCTACACAATATAAAGATGTTGTCTTCTATTCTTGCTCCTGAAGTGAAACCAGCTTGTACTATTTTTTGTTCTTCATTAATCCTAAGATGGTCTTCAATTTTGTTTCAGATCACAGCCATGAACATTTTATATATGTAATTTGTTAGTGCAATTGGGCGGAGGTCCTTTGCTGTTGGTTTGGCTTTCTTGGGTATCATTATGGTATGTGATCTTCTCCATTCTTGTGGTATGTTTCCACTTTTCAGTACATTATTTAAGCATCTTGTTATTGTTTTCATACATTAACTTTTTTATATAATAAGGCTTTATAAAATTCTGGTTTACATGTGTTAGGTCCTGGAGCTTTCTTATTTTTTAGATTTTGTATAACTGATTTGATCTCTGTTTCTGTTATAACTGGTGTGGTCATGGGCATGATTTCTTTTTCCACTGACACTGCCATATCCATGTGTTCCCTGCCAGGAGGAGCTCTTCTGGGATAGCAAGGAAAAGTACCAGCCCACCTTTGAGGGCTGGGACCCCGAGAAGTTCCATGCGTTGACACGCCTGCTGGACAGGGGGACACTAGACGGTGGGGAAGAAGGCCTTCATTACCCTTCACCAACTTTGTGCCACATTACTTGCCTCGCCTTGAGTGTCTGGGACTCCCTAATCAACAACAAGGAGAGGAGGAATAAGTAAGTCAAGTTTATTTATATTACAGTACCATTATTATTATTTTTCTTTGATGGGGTAAACAGCATCGGTATATACATACATAAATACATACAGTGGGCGCGATTCGAAAAAATTGAAGTCCGATTAGCGATTACCGATTCGCCAGCTCGTCAAGTCCGATTCGATTATCCGATTCGGTTGCCAAAAAATCTAAGTCCGATTATCCGATTATCCGATTTCGATTAAAGTTTTTAAAAGCGATTCAATATTTTTAAAAGCGATTCAATGTTTTTAAAACTATTTTCAATGTTTCTAAAGATATTTAATGCTTTTTTGCCCTAGCAGCAGCAGCAGCACTTCCTCTCACGACGACTGGCTCTAAACTGGTGCGGCGCATCACTTAACCGATGAGACGCGTACGAAAAACCAGAACTAAGCATGTATTATACCAACTTTATACTTGTAAAATATAACCTTTTTATTATAATTTATATGATTTAATAATTAATCCTGATATTTTGCGCATTATATTATAGAGAAAATACTAAAGTGTGAATAGAATAAAGCGAAAAAATATTTACTTGAGAAAAATATAGAAAAATTTATTAAGAAACTGCTATTGCGAAAATACAAAGACGATGTCGACCTGGATTAATCGCAAATCGCTTTAAATTTTCGGCAGTCCGATTGCGATTATCCGATTCGTTTGGCAGGGGTTAGTCCGATTCGATTATCCGATTCGAAAATGCGAGTCCGATTAATCGGATAATCGGACTTCCGAATCCGATTGCCCACCTCTGCATACATATTTGATATGTTTAAATGCCATTATCTTACTGTGTGAGTGCATACACACATGCATTAGGTTTTTTTTTTTTTTTTTACATCCTTCGAACGAATAGATGCTACAGACTAGTAGGTAATATAACTATAGGAATTAATCTATTAATTTATAAATTTAATTGTACTTCTCAATTCTTCTTCTTTTTTCGGATGTTTTTTTTATTTTTATTTGTATAATTTTTTGTTCACTTGCAATGTGCTAACATTCACATTTTATTTCAGATTTTTTGGTTGTGACAACCATAAGGACACATTCCTGCAGATCCTTGTTAGTTTGGCCAGGAAGTTCCCAGAGTTTGAGGTGGCACAGTGCTGTAATGGGCACAATGTAATCACCAAGATCCTCCCCGTCGTGGGCGGCAACATTTTCAATGGTTTTGGCTCCAACTTGTGCAGGGACACAAACTCTGATGTTCACGCCAAGTTGCCCTCCAAACGCCAAGCCACCGGCGACTGTGTGAGGGATACTAGAAGCCATGACCAAAGGAAAAGGCAGAAGCTCCAGGGGCAGAAAAAATAGGTGATGGGGGAGATAATGACTGCGTCTTACAAGCCAGTGATTTGTGTCTCTCTTCAAGGGAGTTATACTTACTGCTACTGCAGACAGTGGTTTTTTTCTGTGCAACAAAGATATTTCTCCCCTGCAAGACAGTGACTTGTGCTTTTCTTCAAGGGAGCTATACTTACTGCTACTGCAGACAGTGTTATTTTTCTGTGCAACAAAGATATTTTTCCACCTGCAAGACAGTGACTTGTGCTTTTTTTTTCAAGGGAGTTATACTTACTGCTACTGCAGACAGTTTTTTTTTCTGTGCAACAAAGATATTTCTCCCCCTGCAAGACAGTGACTTGTGCTTTTCTGCAAGGGAGTTATACTTACTGCTACTGCAGACAGTGTTGTTTTTTTTCTGTTCAATAACGATATTTCTCTCCCTGCAAGACAGTGATTTGTGCTTTTTTTTTCAAGGGAGTTATACTTACTGCTACTGCAGACAGTGTTTTTTTTTTTTTGTGCAACAAAGATATTTCTCCCCCTGCAAGACAGTGACTTGTGTCTCTCTGGACGCAAGTACGCCAATTCTTTGAGAGTGAGGCCATCGTCAGGCGTGTCAACCTGGTGTGCCTTTCTCGATACACCTTGGAGGAGGTGGCAGAGGAGATGCAGACCGCCAGGGAGCAGCTGGTCATGGAGGACAATCGGGTGGTTCAGATGTTGATTGGAGAGCTGCTTGCTGCTTGCGGCAGCTACATGGCACTTCTCGGGGTACCTGGGCAGGATGTCCTTGGGTGAAATTATTGCAAATATGGTGTTTTTATTGGTGTCTTAGGATTGAATAATTGTCGCCCACCGATGACGTATGTTGACTAATTTGTTTTTGTTGCTCATAAACATATTCTTCACATCACTCTGAGGTGCTTGCTTTTTGTTTGAGGTTTCTATGATGATTTTAAGTATTTTATTCAAATAAAACAAACAAAAAATCGCTTCAGCACCCATTTGCGAAAGACCCGATTTCGAGTGTACAGTCACGTATGGTGTATTCTATGGTATTGCATATTAATATAGACTACATGGGCTATGCATGTAAGTGTTTTCAGATTGAAATTCCAATATTCCTGGAAATTATTGCAAATTTTGTATTTTTATTGGTGTCAGGATTGAATAATTGTCGCCCACCGATGATGTATGTTGACAAATTTGTTTTTGTTGCTCATAAATATATTCTTCACATCACTCTGAGGTGTAGCAGCTGGGTTAAATACTCATGTCTCTATAGGTAAATTGCCAAGCACTGCAGTTCACACTGCCGAGTTCATTTCAAAATGGAATGACATTTTTAACAGTGTCAATGGACGAACTTTTCAAGCATGTGAAGAACTGAAGAGACCAGTAAAAACTACAAGTCCTCATCTCTCATTTTGGGTGGATGCTATTGACTATTGAATGGGTGAAGGGTGTACATTTTAACACTTCTCGTACTTCACACTGTCTTGTTGGATGGAGACTGACCCTAAAAGCAATACTTGGCTTCATGCAGGACCTTCAGTCCATTAAAGGTTTTAAGTTTTTGTTAACATCTCGCCTTAACCAGGACTGCCTTGAGAATTTGTTTGCCCTATTGTGACAGTAGGGGGAAATAGGGACAATCCTGATCCTAATATATGGAGTAGGCAGTAGACACCTGCCACCCGATGGAATACTCCAGGAGAGGTAACTACGGGGATGTAGGCAGTGCTGCAAACTGAGTGATTTCCCGTGTCCTCTCTTCCCGGTTCCCTTAGTGTCTCATTTACACAAGAGAGCAGCTGCAGCCTGCCCTCTAAAAACAACTTTTTCTACAACCTACATAACATTGCTACACCTTACACTTTTACACTCTCTTCAAATCAAAATTTTAAAATGGCTTCACCACACCCAGCCTCGGAGTCCCCATCTGGGGAGGGGACCACAAATGTTCCCAGGTCAGACTGCCCCTCTGCTGATGACCTCAGGTGTCTTGACACTTCTTCTAACACTTTTACTCTCGATTTCTGCAACATTCGTGGCCTTAGATTTAATTTCCAATCTGTGGAACACCATCTCTCCTCCACTAAACTTCATCTTCTCTTTCTAACTGAAACACAGTTGTCTGTGACTACTGACAGCAGCCCCTTTTCTGTTCCCTCCTACTTTCTCTATCCTCATTTTCAACTCAAAGCTGGCTGTTGCGCATATGTGCGTAACGACATTACTTGCTCTCGTGCCCACAATCTTGAATCTTCAGAATTTTCTACCATCTGGCTAAGACTTCAATGTCACTCTTTAACTAAATTCATCTGTGCTGTATAGCTCTCACCTAATTCCTCTGACTATGTAAAATTTTTTGGCTATTTGACTTCCAAAGTGGAGTACATCCTATTTCACTTTCCTTATGCTGAGATCTCCATTTTAGGGGATTTTAATGTTCACCACCAGCTTTGGCTTTCATCTTCTTTCACTGACCAACCTGGTGAACAAACCTTCAACTTTGCTATCCTTCATGATCTAGAGCAGCTAGTGCAGTTTCCTACCCGTATCCCTGACCGCCTTGGAGACACACCCAACATTCTTGATCTTTTCCTAACTTCCAACCCTTCAGCTTACTCTGTTAAACTTTCCTCTCCGTTGGGCTCCTCCGATCACAATCTTATTTCTGTTACCTGTCCTATCACTCCAGTGCAGTCTCAGGACCCGCCTAAGCAGAGGTGCTTCTGGCATTTCAACTCTGCTAAGTGGGAGGACCTGAGGCAATACTATTCTGATTTTCCTTAGGATGATTATTGCTTCCATGTCAGAAATCCTTCTCTTTGTACCGAGCACATGACAGAGGTGATTATCTCTGGCATGGAGCTATACATTCCTCATACTTTCTCTAATACTAAAGCTAAAAAGCCCTGGTTTAACTCTGCTTGTTCTAATGCTGTCAATGATAGAGAGGCGGCTCACACGGCTCACAAACGGTACCGTAGCCATCCATCTGCTGAAACTCATGCTCTATATATTTCTGCCCATAATCATGCCAAATCTATTCTCCATTTTACTAAAAACTCTTTTATTAATAGATAATGTCAAAGTCTTTCCAATTCTAATGCTTCTCGTGATTTCTGGCATCTAGCCAATAATATCTAACAATTTTACTTCATCTTTCCCTCCTTTACTTTTACCAGATGGCCCCACAGCTGTCTCTTCTTTCTCTAAAGCTGAACTCTTCGCTCAAACCTTTGCTACCAGCTCTACTTTGGATGATACTGGGCATATTCCTCCTACTCCTCCACCCTCTGACTACTTCATCCCTAACATTAAAATTCTTTATTATGACGTTTTCCAGGCCCTCTCTGGCCTTGATTCTCGGAAGGCTTACGGTCCGGATGGAGTCCCTCCTATTGTTCTCAAAAACTGTGCTTCCGAACTCGCTCACTGCCTGGTCAAACTCTTTCGTCTGTGTCTCTCTACTTCTACCTATCCTTCTTGCTGTAAGTTTGCTCACATTCAACCTGTCCCTAAAAAAGGTGACCGCTCCAATCCTTCTAACTACCGCCCTATAGCTTTGAGTTCCTGCCTTTCTAAAGCCTTTGAGTCTGTCCTTAACAAGAAGATAATGAGGCATCTATCAGCTCACAATCTTCTCTCAGATTGCCAGTATGGTTTCCGTAAAGGCCAATCTACTGGTGACCTTCTTGCTTTCCTAACTGAATCTTGGTCATCCTCTTTTAATGACTTCGGTGAAACCTTTGCTGTCGGCCTTGACATATCGAAAGCCTTTGATAGAGTCTGGCATAAATCTTTAATTTCTAAACTACCCTCCTACGAATTCTATCCTTCTCTCCGTACCTTCATCTCGTTTCCTTTCCGACTGGTCTATTGCTGCTGTAGTGAACGGTCACTGTTCTTCTCCTAAAACTATCAACAGTGGTGTTCCTCAGGATTCTGTCCTATCACCCACTCTCTTTCTATTATTCATCAATGATCTCCTAAATCTGACTCAATGCCCTATCCACTCCTATACTGATGACACCACCTTGCATTTTTCAACGTCGTACAACAGACGCCCAACCCAACAAGAATTAAATGACTCAAGGCGAGATGCCATAGGACGCTTAACTTCTGATCTTTCACTAGTTTCTGATTGGGGCAGAGCAAACCTTGTTTTGTTCAATGCCTCAAAAACTCAATTTCTACAACTATCTACTCGACATTACTTTCCAGATAACTATCCCCTCTTCTCCAATGACACTCAACTTCCCCTCTCCTCCACATTAAACACTCGGTCTATCCTTTACTAAAAATCTAAACTGGCAATTTCATATCTCTACTCTTGCTAAATCAGCTTCCAAGAAGTTAGGTGTCCTATGGCGTCTGCATCCATTTTTCTCTCCCTTTTAGCTGCTTGCTCTGTACAGGGGTCTTATCCGCCCATGTATGGAGTATGGCTCTCGTGTCTGGGGAGGCTCAACTCATACAGCTCTTTTAAACAAGGTGGAGTCTAAAGCTTTTCGCCTAATCAACTCTCCTCCTCTAACTGACTGTCTTGACTCTTTAAGTCACCGACGTAATGTTGCATCTTTATCTATCCTCTACTGTTATTTTCATGCTGATTACTCTTCTGAACTTGCTAACTGCATGCCTTCCCCCTCCCGTGGCCTTGCTGCACAAGACTTTTTACTTCTTCTCATCCTTATTCTGTCCATCTTCCTAATGCAAGAGCTAACCAGTATCTTCACTCTTTCATCCCTTACACTGGTAAACTCTGAAACTCTCTTCCTTTGTCTGTTTTTCCACCTTCCCCCATACAGTTGACCACGTCACACAAGTGTTTGTTTATCCCAGCATTGAAAGAGTGCTTGGTATAAGGGTGTAAGCCAAGCCTGTCATCTCTATCCCTTCAAGGACCATTTACTCTTTTGATCCACTTAACTGTTAGATACCCTCATGTAGACTCTTAATAAGCTATTTCTAATTTATTATCACCATGTGTCAAACAACCTCGATTACCACTTTACATAATTGTCATACACAGTCTCATTAATGATTTTAATTATATCTTTACAGCTAACACAGTCCTCTCATATAAATTTAATCCATTGTTGTGTTACATTCAATGTCCACAACTCTTGCAATCTAAATCCCTTTCTTCCAGATTCACTTCATGGATAATATCATCTAACTCATATCTTTTCATGATTGCATTTGCATTCTTACTTTTGTGTATCCTTAATTTTAAGCCCTCATTCCACATGTATATCTCAATCTCTTATGTCAGTGTTGGTATGGTTATACAATTATTAGTAGTATAATTTATTTGTATTTCTTCAACTATATGTCTATTGTATTACCATTGATCCTGAGCAATTAGATTTCTCCTTCTAATATGATATCAATATTACAGAGTGGAATGACACTGAAGTGTGTGTCATTTCTATCTCTTGAGACAACCATGAAAATCCTCCTTCACCGTCTGCCATCCACACTTCCACTCAGGTGAAGAAGACCATTCACTTGCATCATGATGCAGGTAAGAACTCACCCATCAATTTTGATTTTGACATTACTGAGCCAATCTTTCTCTATCTTCCCATCTTACAACTGTCATTACTCTACTCCTATGACCCTCAATTTCACACACATACACCTGCTTCACAAAATGTTCACTCTTCGTTCTCTCAAGCTGTTCAGAGTGCCTCATTACCAAAGAACCATGGATAATGGCAGCATAATTGCATCCCCTACGAGCCTGTCTACCTCGTTGAGGGGTGCAAATACTCTAGGTGCAGAACCATTGCCTTCACGGCTCATGTGCATACAAGGTACAACATTTAGTATCATGAATGTTTGTATGTTTGTAATATTTTTTCAGTAGTTTGTTTCAGTTTGTTGTGTGTGTGATTCACTACACACTAGAAATAGAAGTTACCAAAAAAAATGTAAACTGAAATTAATACAAATGTAAAAGTATTGTCTTGAACTTTTTGATTATTACTTTCATTTTGTTTTGAGTGGAGGGGAAGGGAGGCCAAAAGTAAGACTTTTATCTTGTGTTAAAAAAAAAGATAGAACTCTTACAACAGTATTGACTAGCATTCAATAAAAAATGTAATGGATATGAAAATGCATTATACCGTGAAAAAAGGTGACACAATAAGTAATATATGTAATTTTTACAGAATATTCTGCATCTGACGGGCAGCACCAGGCCACCGTCACACCGAAGTCTTACAAGAAACGTAAGTTATTAAATAATTTACTCTATTTATTTTATATATTAGGTTGTAATTTTGGATTACGGCCTATACCATAATATACCTGCAAGGGTGCAACTTTAAAGGGAATGGAGTGATTAGTGAAAGTGTGTTACATTGAGGAGGTTTGGAGATGTAATGAGGGTGAGTTTGTATAGAGACTACATGATTGAAGTTTTAAGTGCAACGGTTATGTAGGATAGAAATTACAGGAATAGCCTTGACCACACAGTAAGGTATTGCTAGAAGAGGGAAATATGGCCAGTATTCTGCCATAGTCAACCGCTAAGTATTAAATGTCCTTGGAAGGGGACAATAACAACTTTTTAGGTGAATTTAGTTTTGATCAAATATTTTTCCCAACAGGCAAAGCAATTAAACTTCTGCAGAATCATGCTTCAAGACTTCGAAAATAAAATCAACAACTGATATGTCAGAAAGGCTTGCACGGCCTTGTGTGCAGTGTGTGGGATTGCTTTGTCAGAAAGGCCTGCACTGCCTTAAGGCAGTGCAGGCCTTTCTGACAAAGCAATCCCACACACGTAACATGCCGTAACTGGAATGTTGTAGAGCTCTGCCGTCGCTTTTCTCATAATTTCCTCTCTCCACTCAAAGCTATTTCCTTTTAGGGGTTTTTTCAGTGTAGGGAATAGCCAGAAGTCACAAGGTGCCATGTCTGGAGAGTAAGGAGGGTGGCGAACAAGTGGAGTGTTGTTTTTGGCCAGGTAAGCTTGGATCAGGTGGGCAGAATGAGCAGGCGCATTGTCATGATTAAGCTGCCAATTTCGCGCAGCCAACATTTCTGGTCGTTTTCGTCGCACAACATCACGAAGGTGTCTCATAACCTCCAGATAGTACTCCTTATTAATTGTTTGTCCTGCTGGTTCATATTCATGATGCACAATACCACTGGAGTCAAAAAAACATGTCAACATTACTTTGACATTGCTGCGAACCTTTCGTGCTTTTTTGGGTCTTGGTGATGTGTGATGCTTCCATTGTGATGACTGAAATTTTGTTTCGGGCTCGTATCCATACACACATGTCTCATCACCAGTGATGATGGTCTTTATGAAGTCAGAGTTACTGTTAGCACAGTCAAGCAGTTCTTGTGCAATTTCCAGACGGAGTTGTTTCTGCTGTTCCACCAGCAACTTGGGAACGAATTTCGCCGACACTCGTCTCATGGCCAGATCTTCTGTTAAAATTGTATGAGCTGATCCTGTGCTTATTCCTACTTCTCCAGCAATCTCGTTGATGGTTATACGACGGTCTTCCATCACTATTCGACGAATCTTCGCAATGAATTCTTCGTTTCTGCTCGTGGATGGCCTGCCAGACCGTGGCTTGCTCTTTACTGATGTTTCTCCTTGCTTGAAGCGGTTATACCACTCTTTCATCTGTGTTATTCCCATAACTTCATCGCCAAAAGCTTGCTGAATCTTCTGGATAGTTTCCACTTACGTATCACCAAGCTTCTGGCAAAACTTAATGCAGTACTGCTGCTTGATGCGCTCCGACATGTTGCGTAAGGACGAAAATCCGACGAGCATGTGCTGGATGCCTGCTCTCTAGCCTTCACAGGCGGGAGCTGGCGCGCAGTACAGCTGTAAAAACTTCTAAGCATGCGCAGAAATGGTGCCATCAACTGCCACAAAAAGGAATAACTGAATGGTAAACTATTTTTTTCTTTTATGGGCATAGGTCGGATACTTTTTGGATGGACCTCGTAATCACATCACAATTTGGTGACTAATATCTTAATATATGCAATATCTTTTCTGGCTTTTCCTTTGTGGAAGTTAATCTAATAATTATTTCTGGAACAATATCGTTCTTGTTTGTAAAACTTACAAAATTATGCTTGCAGTAGTCTACATGTATGGGATGTAATTATTTGGCTGATTTTAATCCTACGTGTTTGGTAATTGTTCTTATTTGATATCAACATGTAATGTAAAGCAGCTTTGTGGCTTTTTATTTACTTTTTTTCTCCATATGATAGTGTACCAAGTACAAAGGGCCAACTATCATTACGGTGATTCCTTTACGAAATCACCGGTAAATCCTCGTATTCTTGACACTCATTAAATACCTTGTTATTGTTAGAGTAGGGACAACTAGATAGAGGGGATGATGGGAAAAACTCGTGACGTCACTGGAACTGAGGATATATATACCGGTCTGGGCGGAAGGTCAGTCACTAGTGTTCCGTGACCCCGCTCCAGACAGGTAAGAATTCAGTGTTCCTAAAAGACTTGCCACACTCTTGAAAAAACATAGTGTTAAGATTAATGTCTAACATTAAACTGTCCTCCCGGATACAGCTGCCGAGAGGACCAGCAAATGACTGTCTTTCGGTTGTGGTGTGTCTAAGGCTGCATATGGAGTTGCCTTTCGCTGTGGACGACGGCAAGAAGGACCCAGTGACACGCAAACATTAGTGGCGTGAGTGTATTTTGGTCACGTTTTCCATCAGTTCCCTCACGTATTATTAGGTAGGATTTAGCTAGGAATATTTATGTTTTAATATATTTCTTTATGTTTGTGTCGTGGTGGTAGGATAAGTACTTGTAAGAGCACCACCACGGATATAGCGAGTACTTCTCTTATTTATTCATCATTAAAGTCTGTTCATTATTTTAGTATATTCTTTTTAATTTCGTATCTCAACCTCGGTGGTGGAGGACCTACTAGTAGTAATAGTGATAGTGTCGATAGTAGTGATAGTGTCG
The DNA here is from genome assembly GCA_036785275.1 of Cancer borealis. Taxonomy (NCBI): domain Eukaryota; kingdom Metazoa; phylum Arthropoda; class Malacostraca; order Decapoda; family Cancridae; genus Cancer; species Cancer borealis. The sequence continues at coordinate 8,806 of JAXIVD010004897.1, read as the reverse complement.
ATGCCCAAGGGGGGTGTTGTGGTGGCGGCATAGAAAGTAGTAGATGAGAAGATAGAGTTTATACCGAAACGGTACAGTGATGACAGCAGTGTCAATAGAAAGTAATATTTACCTACGGTACAGTGGAAGTAACACGGACCCTCGGTACAGTGGTGGCAGCGGTGGGATGCAAATTACGCATCAGCCCACGTTGCACGGAGGACGCTACGCAGTACCTCTTGTGCTAGTTAAGTAGGTAATTAGCCCCCCTTCCAGTTAATTTTTTTTATTCCCTTAGAGTAGTGATTAGTGATTGGTGATTAGAATAGTTACGTAGTGTTAATAGTGATGCATGGTTTTCTTTTTTTTAAGTGTTAGTGATAGTGTTAGTGGACTAATGCGCTCAAAGTCTCCTCTGCGGGCACATGTCCCCAGGTCGGTAAGTGAGTCGCGGTCTTCGGATCGCCGGGCGTCCTTCCCCCCCTCCAATTAAATTTTAATTATGAATTTTCAGATAGACTTGTTAGGCAACTCGTGGCTTCCCCAGGAGGAAGTAACAGAAGTGGGTGAACAAGTGCTTGGTGGAGCAATAAAACCAGAGTGTTCAGAAGTCGGTCATCACGATCAGAGGAAAATGGAGTCGTTAGAAAGGGAAGTGGATAATTTAAGGTTTTGTGTTGAGGATTTAATAGGTGAACTGCGCCGCAGGGAATCTGCACCCTCCCTTGAAAGACCAGTTAAAACCTTTTTGAAGCCACGTGATATCCCTATTCTAGAGTTACGTCAGTTGAATGGTGTGGACGGCGCGGGACGACTCACTGTTTTCTTGTCACAGGTAGAAAGTTGTTCTCAGCTAACAGACGAACGACAACAAATAGTTCGGATGCGAGTAGATGCAACCCTTTCACCATTTATTCAGAATATCCTTAATAAAGAAGTTATGTCATGGGAGAACTTTAAGAAGCACCTAGCTACTGAACTCACCGACCAAAGTGAAGACCGTATCTTTGATTCCTTGAACGATTTAAAATATACGTATGACAAAGACCCAATAGAATTTGTAACCAACCTAAAATGTAAACTTGCGTTGTTAGAAATACAGACAAAGTCGGGAGAGGTGCCTAACACTGAACAACTCATTAAAAACAAACTACTGAAGGGCATGCCTAAAGAAAGTAGAGATAGGCTAGAGTTGTACTTGGACCAGAATGTAACCCTTAAAAAGTTTATGAGCAAATTAGATAATGAGAGAATAGTGGTGCTAGCACAACAACGGGATAACGTGCGAACAATTGAACCAGCTTTACCATCCCAAGGTGCCATAGCACGTAACCCTCCGAGAACACCAATAGGGAGGGGCAATTTAGAAAGAGTCGAGAGGAGACTTAGACAATGGGATAGGAGAGAAAAATACTGCCCTTATTGTCGAGCTAATAGTCATTCTATAGCAGAATGTTGTAAACAACCTCGCCCAGGTTCCTGCTATGATTGCCTGCGGATGAATTGTCGAAGAGGACAACCAGGTTGTCCCGGGAGAATTAATATGACTCGAGGGAGAATAGCGTGAAATAAAACATAGTTCAAGAATTCCCCCATTGCAAGGAATTACTGGTCGTAAATTACGAGTTTTGGGTCAAGCTAGTGTTACCATTTCTAGTACCAGTAATCACCCAATTACCATTAAAGTAGCGGTAATTCCTAATAATTATCTGCGTCCATCAGTCTTGCTCGATATGAATGTCATCAGTCAAGCTACATTTACGTTAGATTATCAAGCAAGAAAAGTTTATTGGAATAACTTTATTTATCCTTTAGTGTTAACAACAAATGAATATGGTAAAGTTCAAAGGGTGGTAAGAGAAACACGACCCGCCCCTAATAACCACCCCAAATATGGCCAATTAACTACTCGTAAACACCTGGACTGTTACTTAACGACCATGGTGGAAATTAAAGTCGATGAACAACCTAACACCGTAGTAATGGTTGAAGCCAGACATCAATACGTCCAGAATGGAATATCAATAGTTATGACTGTCACTCAAGATCAAACTTTGTTTATCCCCGTCATTAATAACACCAAGGTAGGGTTAACATTGCACCCCGGAACATTGTTAGTCACCTATGAAAGAGTGCAAGATGAACAATTAGAAACAGAAGAAACCCCCGTTACTATCTCCCGTATTAGTGAGGCTCTCGGACCTGAGAATGATTGTGTTAGTAATTACCAAACACGCTGGGAAAAACTGCAGTCCATCCCAGAATCTCGTGATTGGTCACATTTAAATCCAGAACAGAAAGAACAATTATTTCAAATCATCCAACAACATCAAGAACTCTTTATAGTACATCCAGGCGAGTTAGGTTTAATTCAAGCAGAACCAGCTCATATTCAGGTAGACGATCCAAGACCTTGCCGTACACCTCTATACCGTTATCCCAAGAAAGCAAAGGAGGCGATTCAGTCAATATTAAAGGAGTTAGAAGGGAAAGGTATTATCGAAAGTTCAACTGCGGCTTGGCTGTCCCCAATAATTTTAGTTAATAAGCCAGAGGGAGCCAAAAGACTCTGTTTAGATTATAGAAAAGTAAATAAACAACTAGCTATGGATATTCATCCTCTTCCTAAGTTAGAAGAGTTAGTAGAGAATGTATCAGGAAGTGACTACTATGCCACTTTGGATATGAAGGATGCATATTATCAAATCGCCCTCGATCAATCCAGCAGGGACCTAACTACTTTTAGTGATGGAATCTCACTCTATAGATTTAAAAGATTGCCCTTCGGTTTGAGCTGCAGCCCCGCTTTATTCGCTAGACAAATGAACCAAGCTCTAGCCCCCCTACTTAAAGAAAATTGGGAAAAGTTATCTTGATGATCTTATTGTATATGCGGCAGACTACGTTACTTTAATTGAGAGGCTGGAAAAGTTATTTAAACATTTAAGGTCTGTAGGTATAAAACTTAACCTCTCCAAGTGTAATATTGGTCAAAGACAAGTCAAATTCTTAGGACACATAGTGTCAAAGAAAGGGTATCGTCCTGACCCACGTAACGTAGACGCAGTAACCCAAATGAAGCCACCCACTACTATCAAGGAAACGCGACGCTTCATCGGGATGTGCTCATTCTATCGCCGCCACATAGAAAAATTCTCAGATTCTGGCCCCTCTTACCAACCTTACTAAAAAAGGCCAAGTATTTGACTGGACCAGTGAATGTCAGAATGCTTTTGAGACTTTAAAATGTAAACTCACCCATGCCCCAATCCTTTCTAAAGCAGTAATGAATCAGGAGTTTATATTAGAAACCGATGCTAGTGCTACTCATGTAGGGGCAGTGCTGATGCAATATGATGGGAAAGAACCACGAGTGATAGGATTCTTCTCAAAGAAATTAAGACCAGCCGAAATAAGATACTCCACACCCGACAGGGAAGCGTTAGCTGTAGTGTTAGCCTGCCGGAACTTTCATCACTATTTGTGGGGAGTGCGCGTCCTGATCCGCACCGATCATCAACCCCTCATTTCTGTGTTCAGGCAAAGAACAAAATCGCCCAGAATGAATAGGTGGATATTAGAGATGAGGGAGTTTCAGTATAAAATAGAATATAAAGCCGGATCTAAGAACGTGGTGGCTGATCAACTAAGCCGGCCAGTTAAGGTAGTTAGAATGGTAGGGCAAGATACTTTCCTAGGGATGACCAAAGATGAGTTTATACAAGCCCAAGTAGATGAACCCAGTTGGCGAGAAATGAAAGAATATTTAGAAGGAGGACAAGTACCACGACATAAATATCCTCCAGTAATCTTAAATCAGTTTATTG
>JAXIVD010004896.1:5000-32509 GCA_036785275.1 Cancer borealis | reverse complement strand
GTTATAACTGTTCAGCAACCCACCGCCACCGCAGGACAGGTGACTGCGGGAGCTCTCGGCGGGTTTGTTGTGATGGATACACAGGTGTGCACGTGTTTGGCGCGGCTGTTTGTGTGTTGGGAAAGGAAAATTAGAAGTGATGTAGTTTTCTCTTACAAGTAACTTTTTGTCAGAGAGAGAGAGAGAGAGAGAGAGAGAGAGAGAGAGAGAGAGAGAGAGAGAGAGAGAGAGAGAGAGAGAGAGAGAGAGAGAGAGAGAGAGAGAGAGAGAGAGAGAAGAGAGAGAGAGAGAGAGAGAGAGAGAGAGAGAGAGAGAGAGAGAGAGAGAGAGAGAGAGAGAGAGAGAGAGAGAGACAGACAGACAGACAGAGAGAGAGAGAGAGAGAGAGAGAGAGAGAGAGAGAAGAGAGAGAGAGAGAGAGAGAGAGAGAGAGAGAGAGAGAGAGAGAGAGAGAGAGAATGGAAACTCACTAACTTAATATTCAGCTTCTCTAATAAAACTACAGTATTGGAAATGGCCACTCTTCAGTACCACAGTGTTGTCCTCAGGTCACAAAAAAAGAAAAAAAGAAAGGAGAGAAGAATCCATTGGCCAGTCATCAAGAATGCTGATACTCCATTAGGTCTGATTGGTTGAATGTATTATGGATGTAACACCATCTGTTAGTTCATGGATGTACTAGGTATTTATCATGTGTTTGGAAATACAGCTTCTAGTCTAATGGACAAACTTCGCCCACTCAACACCAACAGAGGCATGAGTCGATGGTGCAGAGTTTTGTTGTTTTCAAATAATGAAAATGGAACTAACGTCAACTAGTCCCCGGCCTGCGGTGGCTCCCCGCGGCGGGGCTCCGCGGCAGGCTGTGTCTTGGCCTCGGAGGCGTAGTCTATTTCGAGATTATATCAATTTGTTGGACACACATTTGGCATGGGTTCAGATTCTTGGATTGCGTTTCTTGTGTGGCGCGAGGAATACTATTTAGGTGTTTGTTTGCCGCCTTTCCTCTCTGTTGTACTCCTGTGGCGGCCGTGACGACGAAGGTTCGAGTACAGGATTTGGTGTTCATCTCAAAGGTTGTAGCCATAGCAAGTTGTTAACATGAAATAGCGTGGACGTGACCATTTCGCCCTCCCAGGTTTAGGGAGCAGTCATTAAAATTCTGGGCATCAGCACCTGCAGTAATATTCCAAGATCCCTACAGGCGAGGCAAATCAGTGTTTAACACAGACTGAGTCAGTAAGACGACCATGGGAAGTGTCCGAAGCTGATGAATCTGACCAAGTACTGGAGGCTCATGATACACGAGTCTGGTGTGCACGTTATATCTGGCCTGGAGATAACGAAACCACAGCAACTCGAAGGTGAGTGAGATTAAATTTTGTTATTTTTGCCTACCTTACCTCCTTTCTCGGGTGCGGCCAAGAAGGATCTATGTGTCGGCCATCAAGGGCACGAGGCCGCCGTCATCCACAACAAAATCTCAGCAGCGCCGCGACGCCCGCCCACGAGGACTCTTCCTAGGGGTGTCCCTCATGCTTGTAGTCCTCCAGGCATGTTTTCTGTACAAGCAGGGGATGTCTCCCTGGCCAGACCAGTGCCAGATTCAGTGAGGGCCATCAGTGGGTGATAGAACCTTCTGGATTTCAATCAGTAGCGCACGTGCACCAGATGGTGTGTCTAGGAGCGGCGCGGACCAACCAGCGCGCGTCTCCTTTCAGCGCCACAGTGGGCCAACTGCCGGGCAGGGCCTCACGCGCCATTCTCACCCTAATCACAACCTTACATTCGGGCGATTCTCTCAACATTTTCGGATTTATGATGAATTTGCCTCTCTTGTGCTTGTTTGAGTGTGATGGTGAAGGAAATGAATGGTATGGCGGCGGTGGTGGTGGTGGTGGTGGGGAAAGACGGTGTGGCGCCACGCAGGACTTCACGGATCACACGGAACATCAGCATTTCTATCCTCACTGGTTGTCAAGACACTCGAGGGTCTGGCACAGAGGGAGTGGGTGGGTTATGGACGACGCCATGGCAGCAGCGAGGCGTCAGGTTGCTGAGTATCAAGAAATAACTATCCTCTCTTAGTCTCGGGGAAAGTAAACTATTATCTGTATGCCTCGAAGCCCGCAATGTGTGTGTGTGTGTGTGTGTGTGTGTGTGTGTGTGTGTGTGTGTGTGTGTGTGTGTGTGTGTGTGTGTGTGTGTGTGTGTGTGTGTTCTATCATATATATATTCCATGTAATATTTTATGACAGGATACATTTTTACATTTACCGTTTTAGTTATTCATTTCAACTGCTTTTCAATGACTTCATTAATTAACAGTAGTTGATAAGTTAGGTTTTCGTGTGGTGTTTGTTTGTATGTATGTATGGCGTTGTAACGTTGGACATGCATAACTATAAGGGTTGTGTGTTATTTTGTTATGCATTCTGATTCTCTCATCGACTTTAACCGGTGATGATTATGTGCTTTTGTTGCAGAATTTGTCTCATAATATTAAGCAGATGTTTTTGACTCCTTTTCTCCTTCACACTATCAGACTTTACCTTGAGGCTTCACCTTCGGCCACTCACCTCCAGACTCATTTGTACCGCGGAGTCACCAGAACGAGGCTGCTTAGCGCTCCGGGCGAAGACTGTTTGGTGTGTAGACAGGGGTGTAGGTGATGTCAGGAGGAGGAGGAGGAGGAGGAGGAGGAGGAGGAGGAGGAGGAGGAGGAGGAGGAGGAGGAGGAGGAGGAGGAGGAGGAGAAAAAAGCTTAACTAGAAGCAGTTAATTTTATAATGGCTCTCATTCTTAACTAAGTTTAACGATATGTTTAACCACCTTACCAATATTCATGAGTTTGTAAAAATCTATCTGAACATTATTGATTTGATGGACATTTGTCGTTTGCGTCAGCTGTAAGTTTGGGAACGAAAAATATATTTGTCAAAGTATTTAGGTAATATTACAGTTTATTATGCATACTTATAATGTAATACTTATAGTGAACTTTCAGATTACTTCACTGGAAACTTTTATATCTAAAAATATGATTACTTTCTTTTTACAAATTCGTTATGGTGGAGTTGATTTTCCAGAATTGTTGATGAAGAAAAATGTCAGCTGTCCTTTATGGAATTACCAATAAATAACAAAACACATTTTTTAATCACATTTTTAGTTGCCGTGAACATTTTGTTGTTGTTTTGTGTGTTTTTTAATACATAAATATTTTTCATGAGATAGATCCTCGTCAAATATAAGAAATAGCTCTGTGGAAATATCTCACTCACACACACACACACACACACACACACACACACACACACACACACACACACACACACACACACACACACACACACACACACACACACACACACACACACACACACACACACACACACACACACACACACACACACACCACACACACACACACACACACACACACACACACACACACACACACACACACACACACACACACACACACACACACACACACACACACACACACACACACACACACACACACACACACACACACACACACACACACACACACACACACACACACACACACACACACACACACACACACACACACACACACACACACACACACACACACACACACACACACACACACACACACACACACACACACACACACACACACACACACACACACACACACACACACACACACACACACACACACCACACACACACACACACACACACACACACACACACACACACACACACACACACACACACACACACACACACACACACACACACACACACACACACACACACACACACACACACACACACACACACACACACACACACACACACACACACACACACACACACACACACACACACACACACACACACACACCACACACACACACACACACACACACACACACACACACACACACACACACACACACACACACACACACACACACACACACACACACACACACACACACACACCACACACACACACACACACACACACACACACACACACACACACACACACACACACACACACACACAACACACACACACACACACACACACACACACACACACACACACACACACACACACACACACACACACACACACACACACACACACACACACACACACACACACACACACACACACACACACACACACACACACACACACACACACACACACACACACACACACACACACACACACACACACACACACACACACACACACACACACACACACACACACACACACACACACACACACACACACACACACACACACACACACACACACACACACACACACACACACACACACACACACACACACACACACACACACACACACACACACACACACACACACACACACACACACACACACACACACACACACACACACACACACACACACACACACACACACACACACACACACACACACACACACACACACACACACACACACACACACACACACACACACACACACACACACACACACACACACACACACACACACACACACACACACACACACACACACACACACACACACACACACACACACACACACACACACACACACACACACACACACACACACACACACACACACACACACACACACACACACACACACACACACACACACACACACACACACACACACACACACACACACACACACACACGAGAAGCAGTTAACAGAAAGGCTTTTTTAAAATTATTAACGAAGTTGACTGCAATAGAATTCTCGAGTGTGTTGTAGAAGAAGAAGAAGAAGAAGAAGAAGAAGAAGAAGAAGAAGAAGAAGACAAGGAAAAGGGAAGACAAGAAGAAAAGAAAAAGAAGATATAGAAAGAAGAAATAATTAGGGCAAGAGTGAGGGTTAGTAGGAGGAAAATGCGAGGAGGAAGAAGAGACTTTCACTTGCGATTGGAGGACAGACAGGCAGACAGTGTGGCATTCAGACTGATGTGGGTTGTGACGGGCGTGGTGGTGATGGTGGGCGTGGTGATGGTGGGGGAGGAGAGGGTGTCAGCGTCAAGGACCTGGAGAACGGGTCAGTCAGTAAGAAAGTGGGCGTGTATTTTGGCTATTATGGGCGGTAGCTTGAGTTTAATGAATGTTTCTTATTTATACTTGATTTTTAATGAATAAACTTTTTTTTGTGATATTGTAAAGGAAACCACTTTTACATTTATGTTAAGTTATGTTGTATAAGTTTGAATGTATAAATTAACAGATCCTTTCAGTGAATAAAAAAAAAGTATCTGCATAGGAGGAAGGAAAGGTCAGGTCATGTGTTAGTTATGGGTCAGGTCATGTCTTGTTAGTTATGGGTCAGGTCATGTGTTGTTAGTTATGGGTCAGGTCATGTATTGTTAGTTATGGGTCAGGTCCTGTATTGTTAGTTATGGGTCAGATCATGTATTGTTAGTTATGGGTCAGGTCATGTATTGTTAGTTATGGGTCAGGTCATGTATTGTTAGTTATGGGTCAGGTCATGTATTGTTAGTTATGGGTCAGATCATGCGTTGTTAGTTATGGGTCAGGTCATGTATTGTTAGTTATGGGTCAGGTCCTGTATTGTTAGTTATGGGTCAGGTCATGTATTGTTAGTTATGGGTCAGGTCATGTATTGTTAGTTATGGGTCAGGTCATGTATTGTTAGTTATGGGTCAGGTCATGTATGGTTAGGTGTGAGTTGCGTCGTGTCAATCCGGTGAATCTGGTACAGCAGCAGCGGGAGCTCGTCTGTCCCGCAAGAGTCGACCGGTTTGGCAGACGCTTATGATACTTTATGGTGTTGTTGGGAGCACCAGAAAACCGCCGAGAGGTTGGCTTTTACCTCTGCACACTTGTTCTTCAAACCAGCCATCACTATTATGACCGAACAGGAATTTTTAGCGCATTAAATTCTTCATCTTCCAAGGTAACAACGTATATCTAACGGCCAGGCTTACTTACTTTATCAATAGCCTCGTTTGGACATCATCTTTTGATTTTATTGGTGTTATTCTTCTCAAAAAATAATGATCAGAGCGTGAAGGAATCTGTAACTCTATCCTTCTTGAATTGTATTGCCTTGTCGTTTTTCCATTCGATTGATTATGTTTTTATTTGACTTTTACAACATCGAGATGCTGCTTATGGAGGAAATTCTTGTGTTAGTGATAGTGATGGTTTGGGTGCTAAGTGATCCCTCCATGGCTCACACGGGAGGCCACTGTGACTAACACATGAGCATGTAGCGAAAACTTCTAATATTTTAAACCTTTAGTCAACAGGTGAAAATGTTCTTTGACTTGTCCACGGAAAAAACAGGCTGGTGATGCTAACTTAAGGCGGCGAGTTACCACACAATGGTTATTCAATTTTATCAAGAAGCATGGTAGTGTGGCACCAGGCTGTTCCGCTAAGCTGGGAAGTGGATGAAATTCATCTCCTCTCATATATAAATAAATAAATATATATATATATATATATATATATATATATATATATATATATATATATATATATATATATATATATATAACCCAGTGTTTTTGCGCTGTAAGTTACAGGTTGGAGGGAGTGAAGCAGGGAGGCGGGGATTGGAATTTTAAGTCGCTGTAAGTCCCGTGTTAAACTGGCCCGATGCGGGACTTGGCCTGCTTAGCAGCCCGGCTATGCATGGAATCTTGTGTTAGGGTCCATCACTTGTTCTGTGGCGGCCTCGTGCGAGAAAGTAAATATGTTCACATGCTTGTATAGTTTTTAAGATGAGCATCCACCTCCAGGATTTAGATTTGCATGGCGCCAGGCTGTGGCGTGGGGTGTGTGGGGCTGCACTGGAGGTGTGACGTAAGATAATGTTGGGGAGACTCGCGTCAGTACCTGTGTGGTAACGGGACACCAGTGCAGGGCAGCAGGCGATGAATGGTAACGGTGCTCATACCAAATAGGTAATGACAGGCTGTCTGTTTCTGTTCGTGTGACATGACATGCTGAATGTGGACTGGCCGGTGACAGTGGTCCTGTGTGAGTGGGTGTGTTGAGGCTGCTGCGCGACGCCCTCACCACAGGTTTACGAGGCGTGAGCACTTGTAGCAACATTGTGATCAGCGGCACCACTTACTCTGCTAGGTCGTAGTAATGTTGTGGGGGGAAACTGGTCCTGCCGGCGGCGGTGCTGCTGGTGTTATCTGCCACACCTGGGGAACGGTCCTGCACACCAAAGTACACGGTGCCAGGCTCTTCCACATCACTTATTTTAACTACTTGTCGAGACTCGCTCTATATTACGATGAAAATAATAACTACTGAAGGAACATCCGCTCGTGGCTTCTGACTCCTTTACCACCCACCCTCCCTCCCTCCCTCCCTCCCTCCCTCCCTCCCTCCTTCCCTCCCTCCCTCCCTCCCTCCCCTCTCAATGAACTGCCTCGGACATCTGCTTTACTCCAAAAATAGTTCAGACTTTTTTTTTTTTTAATCTTGTGATGATGAGGTGGTGGAGGGTGAAGGGTCATGGTAACCTGCTTCAGAGTACAATGACGCGAGCTGTGCTACAAGTGATGCACCACCACCCTGTCCTTGTGCGGGGTGGACTATTTTTGTATGTATATTTATATTTACTAATCTTACATTCTTGTATGTAAGTATGTATGTTTGTACGTATGTATGTGTGAGTGTGTTAGGATGCGTTTATGATTGATTGTATATATATGCATGTATGTACTGTACGTACGTACGTACGTATGTACGTACAGTACGTATACGTATTTACATGTCTTCACTTTACGCTTCTTTTGGTATCCTTACGATCAAGTGAGATCCGTGACCTCATCATTTTACGGAGTCACGTGATCGAATTTTTATTTTTTTCATAGCTTATCACACAACATTGTAAATTAAATAAATTGACATGCTGGGTGACCATGACCCCAAAACCATTCACCCAGCATATTCAAACTGCTCGCTTCAATTTGGGTAGTTGCTGCAAAACACATTGCCCTGTCGTCCGAAGACAATCTGAGCCATTAGGTGAAGGATACTGCCTGATGAGTCTTGTAACTCAGATTGAACAAACACGCGCACACAAAAAAACGTACAACAGCTCGTTTAAAATAAGTTATCACCTAAGCCATTAATATAATTTTTAAGTATACTGGTGTTACTAAACCTTCATAACGTCTTCTAGGATTCAAATCAACATTATTGTTTCTAACGAATAAATAGATTGGTGGTGAAATATATATCGTATGTGTGAAGTGGCAAGCTGTCCTGTCTGGGAGGGCCTGCACGCAGCTATTTCCCCGCACACTGAGCATGCGCGAGCAGTCTCGCCTCGTGATTGGTGTGAGAATTCTCTAACCTGGCCGGCTTGGACTCGCCAGGGATACTAATCTAACCTTACCTAAATTATATGTATAACCTGACTAACTCATTGGCATTCATTGGAGACACGGCACTCACACGCTCACGCCATTCCCGCCAACCTAACTTAACGTATATAACTAAACCTAAACAAATTTAACCCAACTAAACCTAACCTAAACAGTTAGTTAAGTTATACGTATAGTTTAGGTAAGGTTAGATTAATATCCCTAGCGGGTTCAGGCCGGCCAGGTTAGAGAATCCTCGCACCAATCACGAGGCGAGACTGGTCACGCATGCTCAGAGTATGCGGGGAAATAGCTGCGTGCAGGCCCTCCCGTCCTGTCTGCTACCTCTCCTCTCTCTTCCTCTGTTACCAAGTGGGTTGTGGGGTGAGGGAGTCAGCTGCTTCACTCACTCACTCACTCGCTCATTAGGTGTTGTTCAGACGTTCGAAGCACCAGGCAGCCGTCTCGTACCAACCTTTCAGCCTTCCTTTGTCTTACTTCACGAGTCAGTAGTAATAGGATTTGCTGTTGTGGCGTATTAATAATTATCAACTCTGGTTATATTTGGTGATTAAAACCATAATTATAATGAGACGAATGGCTTGGTAAGGAAAAGGTGATCGCTCTCTAGCATATCCGGTTCAAGCTAGCAAACATGACTGACATTGTTGCTGTATAACTGATAAAACTAATAATGATCAAAACATCGTAAAGCAAGGAATTATTACATAACTTGTTGTACTACATGCATTCAAAACAGCGTGGTGTTAGAAAAATATTAATAAAAGTTAGATAACATTATTAATTTCAAGGAATAACATAACTTAACATTCACTATCTGGCAAGACCTAGTATTACACCCTTGCCTAGCTAGCCTTGAGGTCTCGGCAGAAGCCAGCGGTGCATCGGGGAAGGTAGAGAAGCCGGTGTGTTTATACTTAAATCCATCTGAACACTGCAAATCACAGCCACAGCCACACCTCACCTCACCTCGCCCATCCATCGCGCGTTCATGCAGATTTTAGTGTTAATACCGTGTGTTAAGAAGAGGATTACTGCCTGTTACCTGTTACCAATTATCTGTTACCAGCGCTGCTATGTAAGTGTTAATACGTAGTTACAATGTTAGTTGTTTATACCTGTAGAAAGAGAGGTAGAAAGGGAGATAAGAGGTAGGTCACGGTGTCTTCTGTAGAAGGTAAGTATGAATATGTGCGACCAATATTAAGCGAGGTACAGGTTTTTCACAAATAACTTTAAAATTTACATAACAATGTTTTTAATAAATAATAACCATCTAAGGGTTGATGCCTACAACCCCTGAAAGTTTCATTCCGATCCCTTCAGTGGTCTAGGAGGAGGTAGAAGACAGACAGAAAGACAGACAGACAGACAGATAGACACACATACATACAGACACACAGACAAATTTTGGATGGGGTCGTTTCGAAACTTCCAAACTGGTCGCTCAGTTCTCAGTTTGAAATAAGAAAAATTGTGTTGTTAAAATGTTTGGCATCGTTATAATATTTTTTCTCTCACTCTCCACAGGTGATTGTGCCTAGCGAAAGAACACCGGCCCAGGCCCGACCTCCAGCCGGCACCCTCCCACAGGCACTCCATTTGCCCGCCGCCACCCGCGTGGTGCAGGAGACTGCAGCGCCGTGATAGTTTATTTAATCTAGTGAGTGTGTGCTTGCGCGCGTCCTACTGTGGCGTTAAGAACCCCGAGGAGGACCTGTGGAGGTGTGAGCGTCGTCGCCATCAACCAACCAGGTGAGTGTTGTCATTGGAGACTTAATGGGCAAGCTACATGTTCACACCTGTATATTGAAGGGTCACTTTACGGTGATATGAAGATCTATGTGACCAAAAGGTTCGTCTTTTCAGGGTTTACAAGCATTACGACGCGGGTGCAACTTGAGTGTTCGGTGATGGCAGTTGATATAATTCTTGCAGCTTCTATAATTTTTTTTTCGAGCTTGGGTTGGTAGTGAGAGCTAGTTTTCACTGTGGGTGCCAGGGACTCCATGGGCCTCGGTGTGCGCTGGGAGCCTGGACGAATGGATTCCTACCTTAATTAGTAACGCGGAACAGAAACCACATTGCTGTCACAGAGTGTTTGCTCCGACATTTCTTGCTCTGAGTGGCTCGCAGTGGTTTTGCTGCTCTGTCCATCCTCATTACTGGTGGGTAGGCGTGTTTGTCGTGTTTGTAGAGGCAAGCGGCGCATGTCAATCAGTGGACTCGTGTGACAATGGCTGTACAGGAACGACAGCACCTCAAGGAAAACACCTTCTTCACTCAGGTTTTCAAACGATAGGAGAAGGAAGGAAAAAAATAAGGAGATGAGTAAGAGAATGTAATTAAAACGTATATTGACTTGTATATTGCATGTGAAAAATTGTTGCTGTGTAACAACTGGTCCGCGTTTACCAAAGAAAAGACTGACTTCAGCGCACGCAATCATCTCACTTGCTCAATAACTACTCGGAGACAACTTAGAATTGTCTCCCGTGCGTATGACTTCACGCAGCGAGGAAGAGGCGTCGGCAGCCTTCTGGCATTTATTATTAATAAGATTTAATCATGCTTTTGGTTTTCTTTTTAGTGCTTGTTGCTTTATTATCGTAGGTTCAGAGGATCTATCATTATAAACAAGTTTTGTATTGTGTTCCTGCGGACTTTGCATGATAACTTTGATTGTGAAGGATAGTTTTACCCTCAATCAAACATTTCTGAGTGTTGTGAGGAAACTGCAGATGGACAGTTGTGGAGTTTCGTTTCTTTTCGCTGAGTGACATCCTGTGATCCTTCATTGGGCTACTGGGCAGGGTGGGGCAGCATGACGCACCGGTGACTAGCTATGACGTGCAATCCACGGCTTGTCGAAGCTCCACAGAAGATCGAGTTTCAAGTTATATCCAGTGGTGGCGGCTTTCATTTCCCTGACAGGTTCGTTCTCCTCAGGCTGAGACTGGTTTGCTTGCTGCCGGGACAGTTATTCTGAGGTGATACCTCATGAGGCCTGAACACATTAATATCACCAAACCTTCAATCATTGTGGACGCCCCTCCCCGAGGCCTCAAATATCCCTGGCAGTCTTCATGGCCATGCACGCCCGCCATGAGAATAACGGGAGGCGGTAAGAATCTTAATTGACGTTTTGTTCTCTTTTAATGGTTCCTATTAATGATAAGAGTTTTAGATGAAGTATAGTCTGGTCATTGTTTGTTGAATAGGTTGAGTGAATAAAAAACCCCAAAGGATTGTGGATGGTGGCGGTTAGCCGATGTGATGTTGTAAGAAGGTTGAATGATCAAGACGTTGTTGATAGAATCTGTGCGTTGTCTGATCTCGTTGTACAACAATGATAATACTCCTTGACGTGCACATTAGTCGTGTCCACAATTATCCTCGCCTTCTTCGTGTTCGTTGTCGTGCTTCGTTATTAGTTGTGTTACTTCAGCCGCTTCAGCTAACGTCCATCACCACACCACCACCACCACAATCCTTTGCCTTGTCCACCGTCGCTGTCTTTAGTTCGCCTCGACGCCGTCAATATCGTCGACATAGGACCAGCCGCGGCGGCGGGTGTGCGGGCTGGCAGTGTTTGCTCCGCACTCTGCCGCCAAATAAGTGCCGAACAGAATGCGTGAAATCACTGGGACAAATCTGAAATTTGGTGGGGCGAGGGTGGTGCTGCGGCTCCCGGCTCCTTTTTGTCGCGGCTTAATTACAGGTGACGTGAGGCGGGCCAGACGAGTATCCGGCGAGGGTCATTAGTTGCCGGCCAGTCCCAGGTGATCACGGGACACTCACACTAATTAGTTTTCGGGTAATCATGGGCGAGAGAACCGTGTGACAGGCGGAGGTCTTGCTAGGCTCGTCTTCACAAAGGATCACCAAAGAAAAGAAAGGAATGTCGTTACGTTACCGAGACCGCCTAGGAGTGTGTTCCATCGTCGGCGTGGCTGAAGCATGGCTGGGGCGTGGCGGCGGTGCAGGAAGAGTCTGTTTCACTGTTCTGTTCATCTATTCCCTCATGATGCCAGGCCGTGATGGCCGTTGCGTTAACATGGAGGTGAGATCCTTGTGTGTGTGGTGGTAGTGGTGAGTTGGCAGGAGCAGGAGCAGCAGAAGCGTCGTCGACGTCAGCAGGTGGAGTGGTGGCCGGGCTGGACATGGTGGAATAAGCCGCACCACACACTCACTTAATGACCGCACCGCATCCATACCGTGACCACTTCTAATATTAACCCTCGGCTCTTAACTGGTCCAGGTGAACAAGGGACCGCCGCTCACCTGAGTGTCTCGTGCAGGTGCGAGTCGGCATGACCTCGCCTCCCCGGGTGTGAGAGGTTAGCGGGTTTCCGCGGTAGGTCGGTGATTTCTCCACGATTCTCACCACTTGAGGCCCTTGCCAAATTTCACGCCAATTTTGTGTTACCTGTGAAATCTTGAGCAGAGGGGCAGCGGAGAGGACGCGGGAGGAGGGAAAGGGAGACGGAGGACCAGAAGACAAGGAGGAGGAGGAGGTAGTGGTGGTGAAGGCAGTAGTAGTGGTGGTGTGTCCGCTACATTAACGAGAGAAACAAAGCCTGCGGACACGGGGAGGGTAAGAATAGTAATAAGGAATGGGTGGCATGTGCTTGAGAGAAATCTTGTGACCGTGACAATTTTTCTCAACAGAACATTCCTTGCTGAAGGGGAATCCTCATCAGTAGTGTACACTCAGGTTACATTCCTCCCCGCGGGTGTGTGGGGAGGTAAGGCGAGGCTCCACCCATGCCTGCCTCCCGCCCTCCCTCCACCTTCACTGCGCGGGTGGTGGTGGGAGGAGAGGCGGGCACAGACGCGTTCGCTTGGCTTGACCACCAACCATCTTAGTTTCAATGATGATGATGATGATGATGATGATGATGATGATGATGATGATGATGATGATGATGATGATGATGATGATGATGAAGTTAATGGTGGTATTAGTGATGATATTGCAGGCAGGGATGTGGTGCTTTGGGTAATGTTGCTGATGTTGCTACTACTACTGCTGATGATAATAATGATAACGATGATAATTTGTCAAGAAGAAATGTTTTTATTTTTATTATTATTATTATTATTATTATTATTATTATTATTATTATTATTATTATTATTATTATTATTATTATTATTATTATTATTATGAGAGGCCATTACATATGTATCGTTCGTCTTATAAATCCTTGAAGGTTACTGTAGCGCAAAATAAGGGATACATGCACCAGAATACAGTAAACCTTGTGTAAACCTATTCAATCTTACTACTGATAATTTACTTCTGTTGTATTATAGTAAGGAAAGTCTTGATGTGTGTGTGTGTGTCCATGCATTCATAACTCATCCATTCTTGCTTTATTTCATTTATTAGTTGACTTTATTTTCCTTTCACTTCTTATTTTATTCTTCTGGCTGTAAGATTAAGCAATTAGCGAGTAGAGGCCTAGTGTGTGTGTGTGTCTGTGTGTGTGTGTGTGTGTGTGTGTGTGTGTGTGTGTGTGTGTGTGTGTGTGTGTGTGTGTGTGTGCGTGTGTGTGTGTGTGTGTGTGCGTGTGTGTGTGTGCGTGTGTGTGCGTGTGTGTGTGTGTGCGTGTGTGTGCGTGTGTGTGTGTGTGTGCGTGTGCGTGTGTGATTGTGTGAGTGTGTGTCTGTATGAAGCTCTTTATCTACACACACACACACACACACACACACACACACACACACACACACACACACACACACACACACACACACACACACACACACACACACACACATCCCTCCCCTCTTCAGTAGCCTCCCATTGAGCCTCCGGTTGTACATAATTCAGCCGAGTGGTGGTCATCCCTCTAGGTGGGTGATCCCGGCTCCCCGCCAGGCCCTCGTGACCTAACATTGGTCACAGCTTTGCCCAAACAACCCAACCAGCCATTAGCAGTCATCGCGGCACACCAAGCACCGTCTTTACCTCTCGCACGACTCCCCGGCTTCAAATAGCTCGTTAGGGAACAGGTTATTGATATATTTTTACATGGTCCAGCGGGTAATGGTATTGATAGGTGGGAAGTAATGCCGTGAGGAGGGTTATTTCACACTCATGTCAGCTAATGGAGTTTTGAAGAGTAGCGGGGTTTTAGTAAAGGATTCCCCAGGAGGAGGATAAGATAGCTATTACCATTATAACCCGTGTACGTACCAGCCTCCATGCCAGCCAGCCCTTCCCTCCCTCCCTATCTCCTGTACTCTCCCCTCTCTCCCTCTCGTCTCCTCTCTTATCTTCCCTCCCTCCCACCCACCGCAGCGTGATGGTCTGCAAAGTGTCGTGAAACAGCGGGGGAGGCGAGGGAGGCTGAGGCCCTGTGGAGGTGCTGCTGGCTGTGAGTTTATGAGAAAATGTTAGGGGCAGTTTATTAGTTTTGTGTGATTCTTATTTTTTCGTTGAAGTCTGAGGTGAGGAGATGAACTGAACTGAAGGCAAGGAGGGAGGGGAGTGTGGTGTTTGTGTTTTGATTGTTGGCGCTTTAACGAAGGTGTGTGTGTGTGTGTGTGTGTGTGTGTGTGTGTGTGTGTGTGTGTGTGTGTGTGTGTGTGTGTGTGTGTGTGTGTGTGTGTGTGTGTCTGTGTCTGTGTCTGTGTCTGTGTGTGTGTGTGTGTGTGTGTGTGTGTGTGTGTGTGTGTGTGTGTTTAGCGAGAGACACTTCTCCGCCTGCTGCTGATGTTGGTGCCAGTGACCTAAGAACACCATGGCTGTAGTTTTGTTACCCCTCCGTGTGTTGGGTCTCACCACTGCGACGGGGAGTGGGAGGGGAGGGCGAGCTGTTATTAGTGTCATTACTAGTGTGATTGACTGGAGATGAGGCTGAAGGACCTGCTCAGTCATCCGTGGGAGCAATATTGCCTGAAACTTTCCATTCCTTCAAACACCTTTTAATGGATTATCACAGGTGTAGTGCAGAGCTGTGGGCGATGAACGGTTGTGGTGATAGTGGTGGTGGTGGTGGCACTGTTTGGTGTGCGTGCCACGTAGCTCCAGGATGGTTAGTCGACACCTGCACTTGAGTTATTATGTCTTACTGGTCTGGGTGAGTTAGGATGCTGGTCTTGCTCAGCCAAGCCTCAGGGACACCTCAGCCAGCTTGCTGTCGTATGTCAGCGATAACTTTTGGCTTACGTCGTGGGTGGCGAGTTGTAAGTTGGCGGAGCAGCACCTTCCACTGTCACGCCGGCGCCACCTTCAGGAGAGTGGCGGCGTCCTCACGAGCTGTGTGGTACTAACGGTGATGGTGCCCCGAAGTAACGCTGTCTGCTCAGAAATATTGCTCATCGATTTTTGTTATGGCTGTGTGATGCTGTAGGGGAATGGTAGCACGTGAAGGACGGGGAGATATGCAAGTGTGTGTGTGCGTGAGGGTGAGGGTGATGGTAGGATGTGGGTGTGGGTGGGAGGTGTTGTGTTTCATACCAATGAGGTGATGAACGGAGTGAAGGTATGACCATGTCTATGTCCAACTGTACCGTTTGTCTTCTGTACCTGTAAACACACACACACACACACACACACACACACACACACACACACACACACACACACACACACACACACACACACACACACACACACACACCGTATTATTATTATTATTATTATTATTATTATTATTATTATTATTATTATTATTATTATTATTATTATTATTATTATTATTATTATTATTATTATTATTAGTAGTAGTAGTAGTAGTAGTAGTAGTAGTAGTACCAGTACCAGCGGCAGCAGTAGTAGTGGTAGTAGTCGCGACAGCTTCCTCCTGGAGACAGAGGGGGAAGGCAGACGCCAGGGTTTATTGGATAAATGTTGGAACCTTAAATTGTGGTGTTGCGTGAGGCGGGACGGTGTGCCACTTGTTGCTTCATTACCGCCGCGCCACGACCCATCAACACCACGATTACCCAATTACGCCTCCAATTTGTTGCGTAACAGGTGAGGCGCCCTCAGCAAACATTTTATTATGTATCCATCATTACGCTGCTCGGGACCCACTAGGCCTAACCCAAGGGGGACGCGGGGACGGAGGAGGCGGTAATGACGGGGCGATGGGGCAGCATATGGCGGGGAGGCGAGCCGGGGCAGGCCAGGAGTCGTTCACTACCCTAGAAAGCACTTGAGGGATTGAGGTGAGGTGAGGTGAGGGGCGGAGGCTGCTTGCATATGTGTGTAGTGGGGAGGGAGGAAGGGAAGCAGCGGAGGGGCGGAGTGTCATTGTGAAGGGGCGACTGTGGCAGCCAGGGAAGGGGTGCACGAGGGACAGGTGACCGTTTTGTTTACCTGTGGCTTCACCTGGACTCTAATAACGCCTTTCCCCTTCCTGTGTTTGTGATTTGGGGTACACGCCACACCCTCACGCCCCTCCCCCACCGCCCCACCCATCACTACCGCTGTTCTTCCGGGCTTCACTTACCATCTTCAGTCTCCTTTGGCACTCCTTACACCGTCAGAACACCAGGATGCTCGCCCTCAACACCACACCACACCACACCACACCACACCACACCACACCACACCACACCACACCACACCACACACCCTCACTCATTCAAACCTCGTTCTTCACCTCTCATTCCTAATCCTTCATTCTCTTTAGTCTTCTTCCTTCCATTCTTCCCTAACTCCTTCATTCGTACTTATTTTCATTAACAAGTTTTACAAATTACTGAGGCAGATAGATAGACAGATAGACAGATAGATAGACAGATAGACAGGTGATGAGGAAAAGTAGCAATAGGGAAAGAAGTGAAGGAGAGGAGAGAGAGGAGGTTAGGAAGAAGAGGAGGAGAGGGAATAAGGAGGGGAAGAATGGGGGTTTTAGGATGATAAATTGATATCTATCTTATTTATCATCAGGTTTTTCCTCCTTCGCCTCCTCTTCCTCCTCCTCCTTCTTGTCGACTGTTTCCATTATTATTTATTACAGTATCTATAATCCTCACTCATTTATCATCCTTTTTTTTCTCTCCCAATGCCAGGAATTATTTAATTATTTTCTTCTTAAAGTTTGTTTTTATTTTCTGTCTTGCTTTACCTTCGTATTTATTTATTTATTTTTCTTGCTCTATTCTTTTACTTTTTTATTCTCTCCACTCCTCTTCTCTCCTCTCCTTCATTCTCCTCTCCTCTTCTCTCTTCTCTCTTCTCTCCTCTCCGTTACATAGTCGTGAGAATCTTTGTTTTTTTATGCTACTTTCATGTATTATCTTTTCTCCTTCCAAAACTCTCTCTCTCTCTCTCTCTCTCTCTCTCTCTCTCTCTCTCTCTCTCTCTCTCTCTCTCTCTCTCTCTCTCTCTCTCTCTCTCTCTCTCTCTCTCTCTTCTCTCTCTCTCTCTCTCTCTCTCTCTCTCTCTCTCTCTCTCTCTCTCTCTCTCTCTCTCTCAAATGGTTTTAATACAGTATTCTATTCTGTATTTCAATTCTCCCCTCCATCCTTTCCTTCTTCCTCCTCCAAGTATACTCTTCAGCAATCCTTTCCTTTCCCTCCTCTCCTCCCCACCTCCTTCCTCACCTCTAACCCCTCCCTGCCTCCCCAACTCCCCACCTCCACCCCAAACAAAGGTAAAGAGCTAAGTTTCCCTTGCGCACGCTGACCATGTGTTGGGCGCCGCCACCACCTCCTCCTCCTCCTCCTCCTCCTCCTCCTCCTCCTCCTCCTCCTCCTCCTCCTCCTCCTCCTCCTCCTCCTCCTCCTCCTTTACTCTTGACCCTTCTCCCTCCTCTCCCCTCCACCCCCTACCATAATGCCTTGCCGTGCTCCAAGTCCCCAACTTATTTATTGGGTATCCGGACAGAAGCGATTATCCGAACTCCACCTTCTTTAACCGAACTATTGTGGCCCTAATGGTCCCTTTCCGTTCGGTTGCGTGATGGTGGTGGTGATGGTGGTGTTGGTCGTGATAGTGGTGGTGGTGATAGTGGTGGTGGTGGTGGTGGTGGTGGTGGTGGTGGTGGTGGTGGTGGTGGTGGTGGTGGTGGTGGTGGTGGCAAAAGATGCGTGAGAGGAAAGGAGGGAGGGAGAGAGGGAAGGAGGGAAAGTGAAGTACAGTGGAGGAAAAGGAGGAGGTAATTTTTTCGAAGAGGGGGGGAACGAAATAGGAGATAGGAAAGAAAGACGGAGGAAAAGAAAGCAATGAAAATAGATATAGAGAAAGGATGAGAGGTGAAAGCACAGGTAATATGAGAGAGAGAGAGAGAGAGAGAGAGAGAGAGAGAGAGAGAGAGAGAGAGAGAGAGAGAGAGAGAGAGAGAGAGAGAGAGAGAGAGAGAGAGAGAGAGAGAGACAGAGACAGAGACAGAGACAGAGAGAGAGAGAGAGAGACGAGGATGGAGGTGAGTCAGGCATAAGGGGTAAGGATGAAGGGGGGGAAGGGGAAGGTGGGGAGTCATGGATAATAAGTAAGAAGGTGGTTGGGTGGGAGGATCTGAAAGTGGAGGTGGGGGGATAGGGGAGGATAGGGGAGGGGAGGAGGGGGAAGGAGGGAGAGGGGAGGGGGAAGGAGGGGGAGGGGGATGTAGCCTTCACTTCCTGTACAGACTTCAGGAGACCAGCTGCTGTTGATGAGCTAAAACGATCCTTTTTTTTTCTCCCTGATTTCTATAGTGTTCCCTTTAGATGCGCGTGGCCCCCTACTCCCCACCGCCCCTTCCCCCTTTTTACCCCCTCCAAGTGTTAGTTGTGGGTATACTTAAGGGGAAGGCATTTAAGGGGAGTGAGTTAGGCAGCGATCCTCGTGGTGGCGATAAGAATTAGACAGGTGTGGTGTGGGGAAAGGGAGAGAGGGAAGGCTGGAGGAGAAGGAGGAGGTGGGAGGTGGTGATGGGTAGGAAAGGAAGGGGAGGAGAAGGGAAGGAGGGAAGGGGAGGGGAGGCTTACGACAGAGGTGGTGACGTTGGGTGTGTGAAAGGGAAGGAGGGATGTGCGTGTTGAGGTGTGGCGTATGGTGGTGATGGACGACCGGGTGTGGGGTGACAGGGTGTTGTTGGAGGGGTGGGGTGAGGACGCTGGGTGACGGGGTGCTGGTGGATGTGGGTGGAGGATGACTGAGTTTTGTTGGAGGTGGAGTGATGGTGGAAGGATAGGTGGATGGAGGAGGTGGTGGAGAGGCTGGAATTAGCCGTGATAATGAGGAAGCTTTCTCCTCACAACACAGAACTCATAATCCTGAAGAAGACATCCATCCTTCCTCAGGGACCAGCGGGACACAAAAGTTTCCTTCCAAGACAGACAAGTGAGGCAAATACAATCACAACTGTCTCTCTCCATTTAGCAGGAAGCGGAACGCACCCCGGCTTGATGGTCCATATTGAGGAGGTGGCCAAGGACACTCCACCACCACCACCACCACCACCACCACCACCACCATCACCGCCCTGCCTTGTTGTCATCGCTTGGTAATTCCTACAACGCAGCCCAGACAGAGATGGAGGGTGCTCGAGACCTTGCATCTTCCCAGCCTAATGCACAGCCTCTCATGCCTCAGTGTCTTATATCTTCAACACATCATCACCGTCTCACCACAACATCGTGTCGCAGCAGACCAGAAAAGAGAGAATAGCCAACACTACTTCCTCAATATGTTACATTCGTCCTTGTGATGTAACTAAAAAAAAATAATGAATAATACAAAAAAAAGTCCATCCTGGTGAGTCGTTGTCTACCACATGGGCGGGGGCGGCGGGACGGGGTAAGGGGCGTAACCTAGTGGAAGGGCGTGGCGGTACATAGGCGAAGAATGAGTGCAGTGACAAATGAGTTAGGGAGGAGCGAGCTGGAAAATCTTGGTGAGGAAAATTTGAAGAACGAGGAAGCCGAGTGGTGGTGAGAAGGTGGGTGAGGGAGGTGGTGAAGGGGACGGGGTGGGTGACTGGCAGGGGGGTGGAGGGTGGTAGGGGGCGTGTTGTGACATGTGGGAGGCGGGCGGCAGTGGCGGCAGGTGTGGCCAGCCCCTGATTGTTGAGCAACCCAGCCCACCTGACCCCCCTCTCCCAACACCCCTGCCCGACCCCCTGCCCCTTAAGCTCTTTTCCTACTCAGTTCTCTCCCCATGCCCCCTACTCTCTCTCTCTCTCTCTCTCTCTCTCTCTCTCTCTCTCTCTCTCTCTCTCTCTCTCTCTCTCTCTCTCTCTCTCTCTCTCTCTCTCTCTCTCTCTCTCTCTCTCTCTCTCTCTCTCTCTCTCTGTCTCTTTTTTTTCTCTCTCTCTCTCTCTCTCTCTCTCTCTCTCTCTCTCTCTCTCTCTCTCTCTCTCTCTCTCTCTCTCTCTCTCTCTCTCTCTCTCTCTCTCTCTCTCTCTCTCTCTCTTCTCTCTCTCTCTCTCTCTCTCTCTCTCTCTCTCTCTCTCTCTCTCTCTCTTCCACGAGTTCCTTCCTTTGGTTTTCCGGTTTGTGTCCCTTTGCCTTCTCCCTCTCCTCCTCCCTCCCTCCCTCCCTCCCTCCTCCCTCCCTCCCTCCCTACCTCCCTCCTTCTCTCCCTCCTTCCCTCCCTTATCTTTCAACTCACATGTACTCATTACTGACTCCTCACGTCCTTCCTCACTACAGACCATCCTTCTTTTCCTCAACTCCTGCTCCTCACCTTCCCCTTCTTTCCCCACTCTCAGCCCCTTTCCTATCTTCCCTCCATCTATTTACACTCCATTTCTTTCCCTTCCTTCTTCCTTCAATGCCTTCCTTTCTTCATCTCCGTCTCTTGTTTTCCTATTCTTTCCCCTCCTTCTTCTCTTCCTCTTCCTCCTCCTCTTCTTCCTCCTCACCACCACAACCCTTTTCCCTCCTTACCCTCATTACCTTGCTCGCACATAAATCACTGACTCACTCGTACACACACGTTCACAAACTCAACCTTCACATGCTCCCTTTCCCCTCCCACCACATCACCAGATACAAGTTGACAATAGCTCATTAAGTTTGTGTGTGTGTGTGTGTGTGTGTGTGTGTGTGTGTGTGTGTGTGTGTGTGTGTGTGTGTGTGTGTGTGTGTCTGTGTCTGTGTCTGTGTCTGTGTGTGTGTGTTGGTGGGTGAGGGGGGGGGCGGGGGCAAGGAAGTGTACATGGGTTAGGTCTAGTTACCCTGACGCATGTACGTACACTCACAGATGAATGGCACATGATCGACTTACTCTTTTATTTTTGGCATGATTTTATTTTATTGTTATTATTATTATTATTTTTTTTTTTACCGCTGACAAGTCTATTGAACACCATTTCATGACTTGTTCTCACTTCTTTTTTATATAAACGCATTTGAAACGTCTTACCTTTAACCACCGAACGATCTTTGACATTTAGTAATCTTTGTTCACGAAGATTTCACACCCAAGTTAAGTCGATATTTTTCACACGTAAAAAAAAAAGAAAGAAAAAAGAAATAAATGTTATTGTCACTTTGTTTACGTCATTGGGTAACGCACGTGTGACGGACGTGACGGGTCGTGCGGTCACCTTTTCAAGCTGTCATCCCAACCTGCTGTTACCTTTGTCGGCTTGGACGTGGCTGACTCACCTGGTGTATCTCCCTCACCTGTCTAACGAGGGAAGGGGGGGAGAGGAAAGCTGGTAATGTGTTAGTCTTTATGGTGATTATGACTGTATGTGTGTGTGTGTGTGTGTGTGTGTGTGTGTGTGTGTGTGTGTGTGTGTGTGTGTGTGTGTGTGTGTGTGTGTGTGTGTGTGTGTGTGTGTCCTTGTTTTTTGTGCTTGCTTCTACTTGTTATTTCGTTATGCTCCTTTGCTTTCCATATCATAGACGTACTTCATCTCTCTCTCTCTCTCTCTCTCTCTCTCTCTCTCTCTCTCTCTCTCTCTCTCTCTCTCTCTCTCTCTCTCTCTCTCTCTCTCTCTCTCTCTCTCTCTCTCTCTCTCTCTCTCTCTCTCTCTCTCTCTCTCTCTCAAATTTATCTCCTGCATCCCTTTTACCTCACCACCCATTCCCTCTCCCTTCACCCCCTTCCACCACACAATCACCACCACCCTGCAGCACTCTTAAGCCCCCGCCCCCTGGCCCATGCCTCGCCACGCCCCTTCCTCCTCAACACCCGATCCCCCCCCACCCCCCTCATAAACCCACAAAAACAACCAGACAAAAAGTAGGTGGAATTAAAACTGCAAATGAGATGAAGCGGCGGCACCTGCAACCTTTCTTGGCGGCGGGTTGAACGCTGCCCACCTGGCCTCACCTCTGCCCCCCAGCACGCGCTCCCCCCCAGGCTTGCCCTTGGGCGTCTTACCTTCCCCTCCCATCTCCCATCTCCTCTTCTTCCCTCCTGTCCCTGCTCTGCCCCGCCCAGCCCCGCTCCGTCCCGCCTAGTCAATCTTGTTCCCCTCTCTCTATTTTCTGTTTTCTTTTTTTCATCTTTCTTTTTTTTTGTCTTGTATTTCGTTTTTCATTCTCTAGTGTTTCTTTCTTACTCCTCTTAACTTCCTCTTCCTTTTCCTTTTTTCCTGTTTATTTCACTTTCCTTTTTTTTCTCTTATTTGTTTATCTTCCTCTTTCTTCTCTCTTCCCTTCCTCTCTTATTCTTTCCTCTTCCTTCCCTTCTTTTCCCTTCCTTTCCTTTCCTTTCCTTTCCCTTCCCTTCCCTTCCCTTCCCTTCCCTTCCCTTCCCTTCCCTTCCCTCCCCTTCCCTCCCCTTCCCTTCCCTTCCCTTCCCTTCCCTTCCCTTCCTTTCCTATCCCTTCCCTCCCCTTCCCTTCCCTTCCCTTCCCTTCCCTTTCCTTTCCTTTCCTTCCCTTCCTTTCCCTTCCCTTCCCTTCCCTTCCCTTCCCTTCCCTTCCCTTCCCTTCCCTTCTTTGTCCCCAGATTTTCCTTTTATCTCAGTCGTTTTTCATCAATGTTCCTCGCCTTTTACTGTCCAGATCCACGTTCCTCCATAACTCTTCCCCTTCCATTCTTCTCCTTTTTCTCTCTCCTCTCCTTTCCTTTACTCTTTCTTTTTTCTCCTCCCTCACAATTTCCCTATCGTAAAGTTTTCATCCTATTTTGGTATTAATGCTCGATCTTTTGGAGGTCTGATTCTCTCTCTCTCTCTCTCTCTCTCTCTCTCTCTCTCTCTCTCTCTCTCTCTTCTCTCTCTCTCTCTCTCTCTCTCTCTCTCTCTCTCTCTCTCTCTCTCTCTCTCTCTCTCTCTCTCTCTCTCTCTCTCTCATGACGGTGCTATCTCTTAGACAATCTTCACGTGTTTTTACTTTTATATAAGCGTCTTGTACGAGAGAGAGGTTCACGCGGTTACCTCTGGGGACAACACTCGATTATTTTATCCGCGGTCATGACTGTGACTTGAACACTGAACTCCCGTCGCATGGTGAGTCGTGACCCAGAGAAAGAGAAAGAGAAAGAAAGAGAGAGAGAGAGAGAGAGAGAGAGAAGAGAGAGAGAGAGAGAGAGAGAGAGAGAGAGAGAGAGAGAGAGAGAGAGAGAGAGAGAGAGAGAGAGATTGAGAGGATAAACAGAAAAGAAAAGTATTATTCGTCTTGCCAGTTATAAAATGAAAATCTTTGGTACAAGAAAGTTTATGGTGAATGTCTATATACGTGATGTGATATTGTGGCGTTGATGAAGGCAGCAGCGTGTGTGGTACAAGACTCAGGACGCGTGTGCTCATCATATTAAAAGGAAAATAAACACATAACTAACAGCCTTGAGGGTATGAACAGCCAGCCCAGCCCGGTGATGAGGAAGAGGAAGAAAATCTTAAAAGTTATAAAAGCCAATTGTATTCTGAGTATTATCAGTCAAAAATCGTGTACATGGTGTCTAGAATTATCCAAAAATGATATGGCTTAAAAGGCGCCACATATTCATCAGGAGGTGGACTTGTGCAGCCGCCGCGCCTTATAAGGGAGTGAGTTAATGTTGAAAATGTGGACGTTCAAGGAGGGAAGAATTTTTCACCAATGAGGAAAGACAAAGGGAGTTTAAGGTTACTTGTTTCTGTTCAAAGAAAACTGTCAAGCAGCTCCACTTCAGACTATGTAAAGGAAATAGTACACTCACACACGCACATGCACACACACACGCACACACACACACACACACACACACACACACACACACACACACACACACACACACACACACACACACACACACACCCACCCACCCACCCACCCACCCACCCACCCACCCACCCACCCACCCACCCACCCACCCACCCACCACCCACCCACCCACCCACCCACCCACCCACCCACCCACCCACCCACCCACCCACGCACGCACGCACGCACGCACGCACGCACGCACGCACGCACACACCAAGTAACAAGACACGTCGGGAACTAAATTGATCTGCCTTTTTGGAACTCTTCTATACTTTATCTCTTTGAGGCAGCTGCACATTGCAACTTTTTTTTTTTTATCCCAAAGCTGTTTGCCAAATGACTCTTGGGCAATCTCCTTTAATTGCATTAAAAGATATTACTTGATCTGCAAAAAACCTTTATCTTCACTCAGGAAAGTGCCAAAGTTGTGTTCAGTAAGTTAGGTTTACTAGTGGTGCCGTAAATGCTGATTGGCAGAGCTGTTTTGTAGATGAAGGTGGTAGATATATGAAGATATTTAAAGCACATATTTACTCTGAATTCAGCGTTGCACGTCATTGTTGAATGCCACCTGCGGAGCGTCAGCGGGGTGGCACCTCAGGGGCGGGCGGCCACCAGTACCACACACACACACACACACACACACACACACACACACACACACACACACACACACACACACACACACATACACATACACACACACACACACACACACACACACACACACACACACACACACACACACACACACACACACACACACACACACACACACACAGAGCTCATGTTTCCTCGCATATTTTGAGTACAAACTATAATAAAAGTCGATGAGCTCTAATGTACCTTGCATATATATATCGGAGATTGTTGGTTTCTGATATCCACCTAAGTTACAGTGGTGCAAGGCGAGGCCACGGCTCCGGACCCGGCAAACACACTGTTAGCACCGCCATTCTTATTCATTGTGGGAAAACCTACTTATTGGAATTTGAATTAGAAGGTAAAGTTCAAAAGTGCGCTCTCCAGTTATTTCATTAAGTGTTGTAAGTAACTCTGATATTGAACTGTAAATTGGATCGAAATTTGGCAGGCAGAGGCGAAATGTGGTGCTATATGAACGAAAACTTGTGAACTGTGTGCAGCTGTTCTTGCCTAACCCGTGCTGCAGAAGCTTGGTAATTTCACGGCACACTAACTGAAAAAAAGATAAACACTATAACTGCAGATTTCCTTAATTTGCAGAAAATATTCACATGAAAAAAAGAAGAAAAAAAACTTCCAAGGAATCTTATGAGAATTCGAAATATTTAATTCAGATTTTCTCTTCTTTTTCTTTGGTATCTCTCTTCGGAATCTATATTGAATCAGCAAAGGTGGTCTTGCGTTGAGACTAATGCTTAGATATACACTGTGGAACGGACGAAAAACACGACTACTTGTACCCAAATAAAGGACATTGGATACACACTTTCTTCACATGCGATACACTTTCTTCACATGCATCCCTGGCTCCTTCCCTTGAGGTTACAATCTGTCCAAGTCTCCCAAGTGTTTTTCAGTTCCATGAAAGAAGGTCTGGAGGCAGCAAGCTTGAGCCTCGTCGCCTTCAAGCTGTTATTTTTACCTCCATCCATTTTTCTCAGGTATTAAGTTTCTGAAATAATGGTACTTGTGTCTGTGTAAATTTGTGGATGGAATAACCAGAAGGAAATGTACCTAAACACGGCACGAAAAGGCACCGCCACTAATGCAGTCAGTTTTTGATAAGGATAAGAAGGGTATTTTTAGCATTCTTCTCGTACGTGTGTTTGAAGTTCATTGATGATGCATTCTGGGGAAGATATACTACATGCAACTCTTCCTTTTGTTATCTAAGGTACGAAGTGTGTTTAGAAAGGTAAAGGTGTGAGTTTCGTGACGGCCAGTTCAAAGGTATTATAATTGTGAGATGATTCTCAGATAAGAATACACGAATGGAAGGTGTTATTTAGCCTCTCCCTCTCACCTGTATACAACGTGTGTAAGGTGAGGGAAGGGGGGGAAGGGGAGAGGGAAGGGGGGAAGGGGAGGGGGAAGGGGGGAAGGGGAGAAGGAAGGGAAGGGTACTGCTGTACGTATTTGCACTAGTTTTTCATGACTATATTAACAGTGTTTAGTGCTTCATACAATCATAACATCCTGGTAGAATGAGAATAAAGAAAATAAAAATAATTGCATGTAAACCCAGAGTGTGCATCATTTAACCAAGATGAAAGTGAAGTATTAGCGGAGCGGCGCCTCACATGTGTCCTGTCCCGCCCACGCTTGAGTGCCTTTGAACTACTTACGAGCCGCCTTCATTTCAAGAGCAGCACGCCGGGTAACACAGAGCTCCACTAGGTATTAACACGTCATCTGGCTATTTACAGGAAAGAAAACGTATTTATATTTTAATTAACCTTTTTTTTTTTTTCCTGCTTGGCGTGGGGCGCAGGGAAGGTGGGAGGCGGGAGGCGGGAGGCGGGTTTGGTGAATCGGTTTAGTCATAATTCCTCGAACACTAATATTTGGTTGTCTTTTGGTTAATTCCTCTTAGGTTTGGCTTAGAGGATGTCTAGGCTTTGGTCTGTTATGTTTTGTCTCGCTTAGGTTTATCATGCACCTCTATGTTGTGTTCTCTCCTTTGGATGTGGCAGAGGGTGCTGGGTAGGAGGTGGTGGAGGAGAAGGAGGAGGAGGTAGTAGTAGTGGTGGTGATATCCTTGACCTGAACACAAGACCTGAAGGGCACTGCAGCGGAACGAAACCAACTCCCAAACAGACTTTATCTACCTTGTACGCGTCGAGGCAACTTGTCGAGGTGCCCCTTCTCAGGTATCGTAGTCCTTGACGCTGAAACATCATGAACACTCCGTCAGACTCCCTCAAAACTTAAAACAAGCACCACAAAGCAGGCAGGAAAGAAGACCACTGTACTTCATGCCTGACTGGGACTCGACT